>PVIY010016870.1:0-27412 GCA_004026745.1 Myrmecophaga tridactyla
GGTGAGGAGGCTTCTATCCCTAGCTTTGTGCCTTCATTATAGATCCCACCAATGGAAAAAAGTTCACCTACTCTAAATTTAGGTGAATTATTAAGAGTGATTTGAAAATGGAAAAGCATATTTTCTAGAGTCCTGTTTCTTTATGACGCACTTTGGGTGGAATGAAATTGTTTGGGTGAGTTATTTGGCATATGAAAGTACTTTTTTTTTTTAATCCTGAAGAACTGAAGGAAGGGTGATCATTAAGAGGAAAAGCATTCTTCTTTTTTTAGTACAAGTGCCCTTACATTTTTCTAAATTTTTTCAGTTACCCCAATTCTAAAATTCTCTCTAGGATATGGAGAAGCCTACTACAACATTATTTTTAGATAAAGCTTTGATGGGTGATTTGAACTAGTCATGAAATCTTTCTGCCTCACATTTGATAATTATAATTATCTCATTAATTACCAAGATCTCATTAATTACCAAGAATATTTATATGAAGAATTGCATTATGTAACTTAATTACATCATGTAACTTAAACATTTTGCTATATTGAGCTATCCATTCTCTTGAAAACGTACAGGAAAAAATAAATTGCTTATCATGATATCAGTCCAACTTTGTGTATACATGTTGTACTTATATATATTTATTTGCCAGCAATTTTTTTTCCTGGCTCTTCATTAGCATAGAAGATATTGCAGAGTTAATATATTTTACTTAATAGCAGTTGTCTCAGGAGTGGACCATGCTTCATAATTTCCATCTTAGTTAATGTATTCATTTGTACTTCCACACAATTCCATGTACATTCTGGGGCTCTAGCACTAAGCTAATTAATTTTATCCAAATAAACTTAAAAAAAATTTTTTTAAACAAACATCACTATTAACACCCCAAATCAGGATGAATTTTTCTATGGAATTTTTCTTTTCTTGGCCCTAAAATAGTGCTTCTGGCCTTTTATTCAAAAGAAAGGCAGACTTTCAAGTAATCAGGGAGGACACTAGATACAATATTTATCTTTTTCTTTTCTTTCCTTTTACTTAAATGTAATTACTTTGCTTTATGCCTTTGCCAGCTGGACCAGAACCATACTTCTTACACAGAGTCAGTCAAGACCAATCCATTTTCCCCATTGGAAAGGGTTATGCATTGTCCCCAACCCAGTTCTCTTTCAGAAGGCAAACTCATTTGGAAAAACATCTTTTAAAACCTGACCATCAGTTAGGAAGAGTTGGCGCCTCTCAAAACTGTTCCATTTAATACCCGCCATCCAAAAGAGTAGGGCCAATTTTCAGTCCCTGTTGTTGGCAATCTATAACATGGCCACTGAAACATGAAAGAGAGATTATTTATCTGTTCATCAGTTTGTGAACAAAATCACTGGAGAATAAATAAATGCCAAAGTGGAACTTCTCAGAAAAAAGTCAAGTTCCTAATATAAAATAGGTTGGTTACCCTCAGTCAGAAACAAACATAAATAATTTCAACCTTAATCCAACCAGAACAAAACAGTCTTATATCCTGGAATTCTTTAGATAATTTTTTATCTCCGAGATTTGGAAGGCAACCTACAGTTCTAAGAACATTCATGCAAAGACTGAAGTGGAGATTTCTAGAAGCTGAATTTGGAGGATCTGAATGGAAAAAAGCCATAGAATTAAAAGAGCCAGGTTTTAGGCCCAAGGTTGTCACTAACTAGAAGTGTGAGTTACGCACTTTATCTCTTTGAACCTCAATTTCTATATCTGCCAAATGAGAACAAAAATATCCCTTAATCATCTTCCGCATAAAGGACCTTATAAGAATTGAAAAGATTAACGTGGATCTCTGTCTTTCAGATGAGCTACACATAGTCCTGAGAAGTATTTACCACTGTCAGAGGGTCCTGGAAATCATAGAATAAACATACTGCATCTTCTCAGAGTATCAATTTTACCATAAGAGTTTTCAGAATAATTCCAGGATAAACAGTTTTGATTTGGCTTTGTAAAATTAAAACAGAGACAAGTATATCATAGATATACATAGATAAAATATGTGATGTCAAAGAATTTTCTCATCTTTGGAGAGCTACTTTAGCCTACAATCCTGTTTGGTTTGCTAAAGCTGCCAGAATGCAATATACCAGAAATAGATTGGCTTTTACAAGGGAGATTTATTAGGTTACAAATTTATGCCTCTAAGGCCATGAAAATATTTGAATTAAGGCATCAAGATGGAAATACCTTCTCTGAGGAAAGGCTTCTGGCATCTTGGGTTCCTCTGGCATCTGGGAAGGCTCATGGAGACATTTAGTGCTCCTTTGCTCCTGGATCCTAGTTTCAAATGGCTCTCTCAGCTCCTGTGGGTCTTTCTGTCTTCTCCTGGGGTATTTTCTTTCTCTGACCTCTCTTCAAAATGTCTCTACTTCTTATCCTCTCATAAAGGACCCCAGAGAGGGGATTTAGACCCACCTTGAACCAAAGAATCCTACCTGCAATGTGTCTGTACCCATAGAGATAGATTAAAAGTACATAAGTATTTCTGGGGGTACATAATCGATTCAAACTAGCACAACTTCAAAAACTCCAAGGTTAACCATTAATTCCTGTGTGCTGTTTTCTTTACTAGAAAAGTTTGATAAACCCTGTAAGGAACAGCATTTTGAAAAACTGGTCTTGGCTACCAATTTAATAGGTCAAGACCTTGATCTTGGGGCTTGCCCTTATGAAACTTATTCCTGCAAAGGAAAAGCTAAGACTACTTATAATTATGCCTAAGTGTCACTCTCAGTGACCCTCTTTTGTTACTCAAATGTGGCCTCTTTCTGTAAGCCAACTAACTCTACAGGTAAACTCACTGCCTTCCCTTGTAGGTGAGACCTAACTCCCAGGGGTGCAAATCTCCCTGGCAACATGGGACATGACTCCTGGGGATGAGCCTGACCCTGGCACCAAGGGAGTAAGGACGCCTTCCTGACCAAAAGGAGAAAGAGAATTAAAACAAAAAGTTTCAGTGGCCAAGAGATTTCAAATAGAGTTGAGAGACTATTCTGGAGGTTATTGTTATGCATTATGTGGATATCCCTTTCCAGTAACTAGAGTAACTAGAGGGAAATGCCTGAAAATGTTGAACTGTAATACAATAGCCTTGATTCTTGAAGATTACTGTATAACTTCATAGTTTTTATGGTATGACTGCATGATTGGTGAAAACCTTGTGACTAATGCTACTTTTATCCAGTGTATGGACAGATGAGTAAGAAAGTAAAGACAAAAAATAAATAAATAATATGGGGGTAGGGGTTATGGAATGTTTTTGGTGTTCTTTCTTACTTATATTCTTATTTTTATTGTATTTGGAGTAATGAAAATGTTAAAAAATCGATGGTGATGATAAATTCACAATTACATGATGATACTATGAACCCCTTATATACTTTGGAAGATTATATGGTATGTGAATATATTCTCAATAAAATTGCATTAAAAACTGATCTTGGTGATAGTCTCATTAATAATTTAGTCAAAAAGTAAGAATCCTCAAATATACCTTTTATTTAATTTTTACTCTTTTACACAGAACTCTGTTTTATAAATTGTATTTGAAATATTGACTTTATCATCATCAAAGTAACTCACTTTTTTTTTAATTAGACCCACTGCCTAGGAAGACAAGTAGATCTGAGAAGGTAAACTGAGTAATTCCAAGAAATGAAAGGGGTGACACATAAATGTTGGCCAAAGTGAGCCCACATTGCATTAGGGCAAGGTAGGCTGGAGCTAAGCAGCAGAAAAGATCCATGTTCTTCAGTTGGCCATGTTCAGGTCTTTCCCAGTTCATCCTTCTGGCCACAACAGCCATCTTATTGTGTGATCTTGGCCTAACATCAGTATGACTAATGGATGCGAAGTAGTTTTACTTAAGTACTATGCAGATTTCAACAAAACGAACAGAGAATCTGTATGCTATGTTTCATGTTGTGACATTTACTTGGAAGGTTCCAATATCAAGACAAATTCTAGTGATACAGGCCATGAGAGAGTCAAGAATAATAATAAGTCTGAAAACCCTAAAGATAGCTAAAATGTAGCTGCTTTGCTCCATTATAATGTAAGCTCAGAATAAAACCTGTGGCCTCCCTCTAGCCAGTGTATTCAACTTTGAAGAGCATAGTCCATATATTATATCATTTTTAGTTTCATTATATTTTTCTGAACTCTTACTTTTCCCTTATACTAATTTCTTCACATTTGTTATATGTATTTTACTTTGTAATACATTTTTGCCTCTGTATGTATGTGTGTGTGTGTGCGTGTGTGTGTGTGTATTTGGTAGCAGCTTTGAATGGTATAAATAAATACCCTATTTTACTTTTTTACTCTTTTTGCCTGTATAGCAAATAACATGCTCCGGGGAGACAAAGAACAAAGATATTATGAAATTTTCTTATTAGCAAGCTGTTCCACATCATGATTTTACTCCAAATATTTCAGAGTGCTTGAAATTTTAACTTTTTTTTCCCATATCTACATCACACATGAATAGAAATTACCTTTCAGAACCTGAACTTGATACTTTTATATGTTTGCTAAATGCTACTATCAATCAGGCATTGAACTACGCATTTTCACATAGATTGTTTTATGTAATCCTCACGGCTATCCTCATTTTAGAGATGAGGAAACCAAGACTTGCATTCATTTTCTTAGTTTCAGTTACAATTCTCCTTGCCTCTATTTTGCCACCAGGAAAGCAAAGACATTTCATTTGAAGATCAGTAGCAATAACAGCTACTCCTCAAGTTTGCACTACATGCCATCTTCAGGTGTCATGCCTGCATAGCTGCATCTGCTATCTCATTTAATTCTCACTGCAAACCTTAAGATGGCTCTTACCCATTTTATATCTGAAGATTCTTGAGGGAAATAAGGTTCCATGACTTACTCAGGAACACCTAGCTATCAAACATTAGAACCAGAATTCTAATCTAATATTAGAACATTAGAACTAGAACCAGGTCTGCCTGTTCTAGTGTCAATTACAACATTCTTTAGTAATACCAACTTGTTCTTCATTGTTCATAAGTTCCAGACAGTGTGTAACTCTCATATTTTATTTCCTGAGTTATTTTCCTGCTTGCAAGTAAGAATCCACACTTATATCTATATCCAATTTTTTAAAAAGTAATCGAAAATAGAGAGGAAAAATTGGACAGAGGAGGGCATAAATGAGTTTAAAAGAAGAAATCAGGCTGGAAACCATTTGGATGGGATTCCTGCTTGTGTGTTGGTAACTCACCTTTGTAAAGTGACCATATGTTCCATCTCCACTTGCTGGCAGAAACAAGAGGAATGTTCTGCTTATAATCCTCTTGGCTTGGCTGCTTCTCGTTGTCTACTTTGGTCTAGAGGCATAATCTACTGAAGAGCTTAATCCTGCTATTAAATGATATATATATATATATATATAAAATTATCATTTTTTTAATCCCAAGCATATGTATCTACTGTCATAGCTCATCTAGCTAAACATTGTATTGGGAGCTATAGTATCTGAAAAAAAAAGTTGATTTTTACCACTGCAGTTCCCAAAGCCCAATGCAATATACATGTTTATAGTAGGACATAGACATTAAGTGTGGTGAGCAGTCATAAGCAAGAAAGTGAGTGACATAAAGTTTCAAACACAGGAGACCCCTGATACCTCAATGCACCCTTTGTATGTGTAGTGTTAAGTTTCCCAGCTGCTAAAAGAAATACTGTATGATGGGTTGGTGTAAACAGGAATTTATTGGCTCATGGTTTTGAGGCTATGACAAGTCCAAAATCAAAGCATCAACAAGGCAATGCATTCTCCTGAGGATATTGCATTCTGGAACTAGCTGCCTTAGTTCCTCGGCTCTTATATCACCTGGAAGTGTCTTCTTTCCCTTCTTGGTTCCGTTGACTTCCAGCTTCTGGCTACTCACTGTGGCTTCTTTCTCTGTCTGACTTTTACTCTGTTTATAAAGGACTCCAGTGATCTGGATTAAAGCCCAGCCTGATTCAGTTGGGCCATGTCTTAACTGAAGTAACATCTTGAAGAGATTTTACTTATAGTGAGTCCATACCCACCAGAATGCAAAACAACAACAAGAACATGTACAAATCAGAGGACGCTATTCACTCCACCACAGTCCACCTTCTGGACTCCAAATGCAAAATATATTGATTCCATCACAACATTCCAAAAGCCTTAAGCCATTTCAGTAAGTGGGTTCAAACCATCAGATAATAAAATTTTACACATATCCTTCCTAGATAACTTCATTTCCAATCATGACTTCCATAAAATAGGTGACTGGATCCAGGAGCAAGCATACCCTCTGTAACAAAGGGTTGATCCAATAAATAAATCCTCACATGGAGCCTTGTCCTCTGGCTACTCAGTTCTTAAAAGGTCAGGAAAGTCCCCGATAGAACTGTTTCTGGTTCTAGACTTAGAGCATACTATCTGGACAGGCTCAGAATTTTTCTAAACTATCAATTTCTGGTTTCTTTGTGCTTAAGAGTTCAGTTATCAGCTTTTCCATTTCCTCTTGCATCTTATCATAAGAATAGAAGCCAAGCTGTGTCTTCTGCAATTAGCTTGGAAATCTTTTCAGCTAAATATCCACTGCTAACACGTTCCACTTTCAATGTGACAATTGAACATGCTTTTTCCAAATTCTCTGCCACTTTATGACAAAGTTATCTTTCTGCCTGTGGTAGTTAGGTTCAGGTGTCAACTTGGCCAGGTGAAGGTGCCTAGTTCTATGGCTTTGGACATGAGCCAATGGTATGTGAAGCTCATCTGTTGCTGATTACATCTGCAGTCAGCTAGGAGGCGTGCCTGCTGCAATGAATGATGATTGACTTAATTGGCTGGATGCTTAAATGAGAGAGCTCAATGTAGCACCACCCAAGCAGCTCAGCATACCTCATCTCAGTACTCAAAACTCACCCTAGGCCTTTGGAGATGCAGAAAGGAATCACCCCAGGGAAAGTTGTTGGAACCCAAAGGCCTGTAGAAAAGGCCAGCAAAGATTGCCCTGTGCCTTCCCATGTAAGAAAGAACCTCAGTTGAAAGTTAACTGCCTTTCCTCCGAAGAACTATGTTAACTAAATAAATCCTCTTTTATAAAAGCCAATCTATCTCTGGTGTGTTGCATTCTGGAGCTTTGGTAGACTAGAACTTGCCAATAGCCAATAACGCATTCATCATTTCCTTCTAAGACTTCATCAGAAGTACTTTCAATGTCTATATTTCTACCAAATATCTCTTAAAAGCAAACTGGGCTTTTTCAAGTACCTCACAATTTTTCCAGCCTTTGCCCATTATCCAATTCCAAAGCTGTTTCCTTATTTTAGCTCTTTTTAATATAAGCACCCCACTTTCCAGTACCAAAAAAAAAAAACTGTTTAGTTAGGGTTCTCCAGGGAAGCAGAACTGACAGGATATATTATATGGAAGGGCTTACATGGCTGCAGAGATTGGCAAGTCTTAATTCAGTAAGGCAAACTGCAAGGTGAGAACTCCAATGAAAATTTCAATATATTCCTCATAAGAAGCTGGCTGGCTAAAGTAGAGATAGGAAATCTACTTTCTGATTGGGGAAATCTCCCTTTAAGCCTTCTACTGATTGGTTGAAACTTCTCTCATTGTTGAAGGCAATCTCCTTTGTTGACAGTATTTGTAATCATCCATAAATACAATCAGCTTTCTAATGATTTAAATCCATGGAATATCCTCAGGGTAGCAATCAGGTCAGTGTTTGCTTGATCAGACAATTGGACACTGTAATTGAGCCATGTTGACACTTGAAATTAACCATCACAGACCCTTGCAGGGGGAGAAAACCATGTCAAGAGGCTGGGTTTGTGTCATATTTGTCTCTTCATCTCCAGCATCAGCACCTAAAAGCAGTATTAAAAATAAAGATAAATAAATAAAAGAATAAATAGATGAATAAGTAGATAAATTAATAAACATCTTAAGAAATTGAAAAACTTAGAATGGAGGTTAGTAGTTGATTATAGCAATCTACCAGTTGACCTTGAAGTTTTCCTTACAGACCAGTAGACTGGTTGCCCTTGACATGTCGTCATTGACCTCACCAGTTCTAACTTACTTCCTTATTGGCTAGCATAAAACTCTTATCCCTGGCAAAGATAACTATTAAGATGTCAAATTCAATCTTGGAAGAAAAAGATTTTTAAAAACAATTTAAATAATAATCGCCTTCTCCAAAAGTGTTTTTAGTCTGCAAGAGACGTAGCAATTCGAAAATAGTGTCTCAATGAAAATAAATATGCATTGTAATTTTACTTTAAAATGCAAAGCTTTATAAATAGAAAATAAAAGAGAAGGCAATAGGTCAAACTAGTAGCAGTGGTTGTGTTTTGAGGTCGTACACTTATGGGTAACAATCTATATTTTTTACAATAAGCATGCATTCAGTTAAAAATCAATTTTAAAAATAACTTTAAAATGCAAAGTATCATTAGTTCTAAGGAGTGCAGTATCTGCTGACTATGTGAAGACTGACTTACAAAGTAAAAGGAGTGATCAAAATGATATTGAATTCAGGGCGGTGCGACGGTGGCTCAGTGGCAGCATTCTCGCCTGCCATGCTGGAGGCCCAGGTTTGATTCCTGGTGCCTGCCCATGCGAATAAGAAAATATATATATTGAACTAATGAAAGAAGACTTTCTAATGGAAAGCAGTTCATGAGTTAATTGGGAAGGCAGTGGGAAGCTAGGGATATAGCCAAAGTCTTTCTGCAAAAAGTCATTCTCCGAACCTATGGTCATGCAGACACATTTTATTTTTGTCCAGCACAGCATGGAGTAATGCAAACAAGGGTTGTTTGTTTTAATTTGGTCTATGAGGGAGGCAACATAATGACCCCCAAAGATGCCACATCCTAATCCCTAAAACATTACCTGACATGGCAATGGGACATTGCAGGTGTGATTAAGTTAAAGATTTTGGGATGGGGGAAATTATTTGAACTGCCACGCTGCTGACTTTAAAGATGTAGGAGAGTCCTTAGAAGAAAAAGATAGAGGCAGGAGCATCAGAGAAGGAGACTTAAGTGGCTAAAATTTTAGCCAATACATCATTTTTCTGAAACCAGTTCCAAATCTACATTTTTTTTAAAATTAGTGTTCCTGAGGCAAAAATGACAAATTTGAGGGATGATATATGAAATGTACACTAGTATTGAGAAGTTATTTTTGACTAGGAAAGGTTAAACATAGCTATTAAAGCATATATTTAAATTATGCCAGATTAGAAATGAAGGAGTCCTTCCCAATGGCAAAGATGAATTTACCAGAGAGTAATTTGAAATTTCCCTGGGTGCCTACAAGAATAACTTACTATCTTGGGAGTGGGAATGGAGAAGGAGAAGGAGAAGGCAAGACTAAATTAATGACCTCTGGAACTCCCAGATGTGTGAGACTCAATTTTCTTTAATATTTGGAGAATAACAAATCCAGGTGAGCTGAAAATAACCAGCACGCGTCTCTTCTAAATGGGGTGTTTGACCCCCCTTACTCCCCAAAGATGCTGGCATTGCCACACGTGCAGCTGGAGCCACTGACTAAACTACAATTAGAATCTAACTAAAACCTTATGAAGGGTGGTTCTTGTCAAAAGCAAGGTGGCCATGTCTAACTGGGCCTGTCCTCACGCATAATGAAGGAGAAAAGTAAAATCTCTTTATTTTTATCATCTTGATATGGTCAAAGGCTTTTTTTTCTTCCCATTTTCCAATTATGGTTAAATTGCATTTATTTTTTCTTTCATCTCCTTAGTATATGTCATGATCATTAGGTCTCCTCCCATGGATAAATCTGGCACATCAGACCACAATTTGCACTGTCAGCAGCTATGAGTGAAATCTATTGCGCTTGCCGAGCTGTCCCACTTTTGCCTTTGTAGCAACTTTAGACCACAATAACCATCATCAGTTTAAAGCAGGCAGATCCATTACATTTCCTCTGTTCCTACAGCCCCACATTAAGCTAATATTATCTATTTCCCAAGTGAAAAGAGTCCTTCCAGTCCTATCAATTATTAATTCCTTGCTTGCAGCTAATGTTTTCCTTGAATTATTTAAATGCATCTTCATTTATCAATAAACATAAAATGTTAAACAAAGAATACTGATGAAGGGCATTATTTAAGCCATAACATTTTATGAGATGATTTCAAGCGCCTTTTCTGATTTATTAACACAATATATTTTATAATTATTTTCCCATTTCTAAAAAAAAAAATATTCTGAGTATCATTTAGAGGTTTGGAGATTTTGTTGAGTGCTCTCTTAAACTTCTATTGTGGTTTGACAAGTTTATTTTAAAATATTGTTAGGTGTATGTTTATATTTCTGTGCAGCTCTTTGTAAACATGTATACATGCATATATATACATTTAAACATACATGCTGATACATACATGCACACATGCATGTATGTATGCAAAATTAGTATTTTTGTTTACTAATAGATGTGTTCATTAACTCTGATGCACTTTCTAAAAATGTAGAGGCCATTATTTAAAATTTTCTCTTTGAATTTACATACTGAAATTCAACAAAGCAAATTTATATGGTTTTTCAAACACACACACACACACACACACAAATTAACTAAGCACATAGGCAAAGAATAATACCTTTACTGGTTAGAAATATAACTTTATAAATGAGGCAAATAAGCAACAAAATTGTCCTAACATTTATTATTATTTTTCTCTTTAAGTCAGACATGCACATTAATCAATCTACTTTTCTATATTCTCTTTTGTTCCCCATTTTTCATCCCCAAAGACAAATGGCCTATTGAGAAGTCCAGCTTTTAATGGGTACATTTTTATTCTTTTACCTTCTGAAACAGAATGAAACTGAGTATTCTGAAATAAATATTCCAGGTCTATCAAACCAGAAAAATTAAATCTTTCCATACACTTGTAAAAGAAACACTTTAAAGTAATAATAATCATCCAACCTACGCCACTTTTTGGTCCCTGTTGTTGACATTTATTTTAGAGCAATGGTGTCCTTTAGATGTCATGAAATTGGTATAATTAGTAGATTAAGTCACTTAAATTTTCCAATTTAGAAAGCTCTGAGTTCTCTGCTGATCAAAACTATCCAAGAAAAATCTCCATAAGTTTTTGATAATGTGTTATGATAAAACACAGATGTATCTTAATAATAGTTATACATTTATTTTAAATATTCAACAATATACATTGAAATATCCAAGATTGTTTAATTCAGGACACTTAAAGGAAGCCAAATAATTCAGATATCATCCCAGGAATACAATTTTGAAGCAGGCAAAGATCTTGAAAGTCATGTGATCCAACCCTTTCTTTATAAAAATGAAGAAATAGCTGTAGAAAAATTATTGACTTGCCTGTGGTCATAAAGCTGGTAACACTCACTACTAAAGTTCACATGTACAAATGTTAAGTTTATTCTGTATCTGTTTAGGGAAAAGAAAACTGCACATATAACATGGTATGTATGGTTTATCAATATTTGCTTTAGGTTGAAATCCACCAATTTTAAGCCAATGGCAAGAGAATTATCTCTCAATATATTAAGGCTGTGATTGTATACATTGTACACATAATCCTTTTGCAAACAAAAATATAGTGAAATTCAGGTAATGGCAACAAATTACAGTGTTCTTTATGAACATCTGTAAATTTTTTAATTGTACAGCATAAGGTTCCATAAATTATTTAGTGACATAAACTCAGGATAAGCCCTAGGCAAAATGCGAACCAAGGGAAATGGTTCTTTTATGCCTTAGTGGCTTTCTTTTACACAGTGACTTATCTCTAAGGCCATAACTGATAATTGCTTACTCTCTACCTTGAGTTTAAGGCATGTTAAATACCAGATATCAAGCATTCTTCTAGGCACTTTAAATAGAATGCTGCAATTAGTCCTAGCAGCAACCATTCTATCAAGGTGTCATTGTTTCTGTTCTATAGATGGAGGAAACTCACACTGAAGTGATTTAGCTGACAGCAAAATCTCAAAGCCAGTGTTTTTTCACTTTATCACAGGAAAGCCATGGAAAATCATTGAGGAGTTTTTTTTTTTTCATTTGTCTTATTAAATATAATTGACATGCAAAATATCTCACATATTTAAAACGTACAATTTGATAAGTTTTGGCATCGTTACAGACTTATGATTACTACAGTCAAGTCACTGAGCTCTCCATCGCCTCCCAAGTAATCTATGGATTGATTTGGGGAGAATTGACATCTTAGCAATATTGACCTTCTATCCATGAACAAGGTATAGCTGTCCAATTATATAGGTCATTAATTTCCCTCAGCTTACAGGTTTTTAGTCAGGTTTATCACTAAATATTTCATATTTTGACGCTATTATAAATGACATTTAAAAAATTTCAATTCCAAATGCCAATAGATAGAAATACAATTGATTTTTTAAATATTGAAACTTTTACCTCCAACTTGCTAAACTCAGAACTAGTTATATATTTTTTATGTCTGCATAGATCATCATGGTATCTACAGATAAAGACAGTTTTACTTCTTTTAAATCTGGGTGGCTTTTATTTCTTTCTTATTGCCTTATTTCAATGGCTAGAATCTTGAGTACAATGTTGAATAGAAATAGTAAGGGACTTTCTTGTCTTGTTCTTGATCTTGGGAGGAAAGCTTCACACCATAAAGAATGATATTAATTGTAGGGTTTTTGTAGATGCCTTTTATCAAATTGAGGGAGACCCTTTCTGTTCCTAGGTTCCTAGAAGTTTTGATCATGATTCAATGTTGGATATTGTCAATTGCTTTTCTTACATTCATTAAGATGACCACATGATTTTTCATTCATTTTTAGTCTGTCAATATGGTGAGTTTCATAAGTTTTTTTTTTTAATGACAAAAGGGAAAAATGACAAACAATGGTGAAAATATTTTTCCAATTTTCAGGAATGGAAACAATTGCGGAAGAAAAAGTAAAGTATCAGTACATCTAGATAGTGAGTCATTTAGTTTAAATTATTTTTTATTTTATTTTTGTTTTAACTTATGATCATTCCATTCCACATATATAATCAGTTACATAAGTTTTTGAGTGCTGTCACCCTTGCATTCCTGGAATAAATTCCACATGACATGATGTATTATCCCTTTTATATGTTGTTGAATTCAAATTACTAAAATTGTGTTTAGAATTTCTATGTAACTGAGGAATAGTTGATATATAGTTTCCTTTACTTTAATTCCTCCTTCTGGTTTGGTCAATGAGTTGGGATGTATCTGCTCTCCTTCAATTTTCTGGAAGATTTGTGTAGAATCTTTAAACAATTGGTAAAATTCACCAGTGAAGCATCTTGTTCAAAGATTTTCTTGTGAGAAAATTGTTAACAACAAATTCAATTTCTTAGAAGATCTACAGCTATTAAAATTGTATATTTCTTCTTGTGTGAGTTTCAGTAGCTTGCATTTTGCAAGGAATTTGTCCATTTCCGCTATGTTGTCAAATTAATTGATATAGAATTGTTTATAGTACCTCCATATTAGCCTCTCATTCTTGATACTAATCATTTGTGTTTGCACTCATTTTTTTCTCTTTTTTCTTTTTTTGCATGGGCAGGCACTGGAAATTGATCCTGGGTCTCCACCATGACAGGTGAGAACTCTGCCTGCTGAGCCACTGTGGCCCTTCACTCATTTTCTTCTGATCAGTCTAGCTAAACATTTATCAATTTTCTTGATCTCAAAGCAAGATTATTTGGCTTTGTTGATATTTTCTATTGTTTGTGCCATTTATTTGACTGATTTTTTCTTTGATCTTTATCTTTTTTTTCTGCTTACTCTGGCTTAATTTGCTCTTCTTTTTCTAGCTTCTTAGAGTGGAAACTGTAGTGATTGACTGGGATATAGCATTTGGTGTTATAATTTTTCCCTTCAGTACTGCTTTAATGACATCTCACAAATTTTGATAATGCTGCATTTTCATTTTTCATTCAGTTCAAAATACTTTCCAATTTGAGGCAGTTCAAATACTACTGTGTTGGTCAAGGCATATGTAATTAGGTCTAGATTAGCATGGTGCAATGGAGAGGAGGGTGAATAGAGGTCCAGTAGAGATTCTGACTTGCTGTGAGAGCCATGGAAGAAGAAGGAAACAAAGTTAATGAAAATAGAGATATCCGGGTGGAATGATAGTTTAGGTTAACATTTGAATTTGGGGTGGCTGCTGTGGCTCAGCAGGCAGAGCTCTGACCTGCTGTGCTGGAGGTCTGGAGTTCGATCCCTGGTGCCTCCTGCCCATATGCAAATTAAAAAAAAAAAAACATTTGAATTTGATGCCAGCAGATATACAGAAATTTTATCCAACATCTACTTTAAAATTTGGAGCTAGAGTTTAGGAGAGATATCAGATAAAAAAGTCCTGGTGTGTAAATCCTCTACAAAAGGATGAAATCAAGATATTGGATTAAGCATCTGATGACACAACATATATAACTAATAGCTTGTCTGCATATGGAATGTGTCAGGCATTGTTCTAAGTGCTTTACACATTAATTTAATAATAACACAAACTTATGAAGATGGTGTAATTATTATACATGGGAAAACAAATACACAAAGAGATAAGCTAATTAAATAATGAAGCTAAGATTTGAACCCAAAGCAATGTGGCTCCAGAGCTCATACTTTAACTACTAGGCTGTACTGTCACTCCCCACCCCACCCCCAAATGATATTCTAGAAGGTACAAAAAAAGTAATAAGCAGTTATGACAATATAATGTGTTAAGATATAATAACTTATATTTTGTTTTCACAATTGAAAGGGATCAGAAAGAATGAGCTCTATTAAACTTTTATTCCCTGTACTATTGCTTTTCTCTCACTCAAAGAGCCTAAGGTCTCTGAGTTTGCTAACCTCAGACGGGGTCATGTTTCAGGACCTAAAGCAGAAGTAAATTGTGTAAAACTTCTCTCCTGCTTTTTTTTTCTGACAGCTTCAGCTCATTAACTCTATAAGGAGATTAGTGTACTAGAATGAGGGACAGAGTCAAGTCTTAGCTATATTTGGGAGGAAGTGAAAGTAGCAGCAGAGTGTGGGGATATTCCCCAAGACCAGGAATTCATAGGAGAGAAAGCAGAACCTAGGAGATGAATGGCCAGGTGCTGCATCTAGAGAGGCACTGGGCTTCCAGCCTCAGCAAAGATCACATGCTCAGTTCTGGCACAAGCAGCAGAACCATCTGTCTTCAAGTGGAAAAATTTACAGTGGCCATGGCAGATGCCAAATCAGTGCCCTTACCCTGCTGCCATCTTCTGGGCAATCCATAAAGTTTCCAGGTTATTGGGTAACAATGGAGAGGGTGAGAGGCCTCCCAAAATGATGGGATTAAATTTGCTGTCAACTAAGTACAGTGGACACCTAGGTTAGGATTAAATTTGATTAAAAAAAGATAATGAGTGAAATTTCTATTTTTTCACACCTGAATTTGATGAGAAAAAAATATATACCAGTTACTTTAATTCTAGGAACACCCCTTCATTGAATCAAACCCTTAGCAAGTATGTTTAGAATTCCCGTTATGTGCTAGACACGATGTAAATTGCAGGGAATACATATATGTGTAAGAAGCTCTCCTTGCCATTGATAGCTTCAAAATTCAGTAATTAAAACTGCAGTTGGATGGAATAAGCAATAGCCTAGAGGTATGTGTGAAGCACTAAGAGAGCAAAGAAATGGAGCAATTTCATGGAATAAGTTATATTAAATTTGGATACCAAAAGCCAAATAGGCAGATCATCAAGTGAAGTGGGGTAGAGGGGCCACATGTGTTTCAGAAAGAAGAACCATCTCTTGCAAGAGAATACAGGTATGGAAAATCAGTAGTTTTGAGAAACACGAATCAGCACCGTGTCATGGAAAGATCTGTGAGAAAGACAGACCTCAGGTTGAATGCTTACTCTACCCCTTAGCAAGTCTGGGATTGAACATCTCTGAGGCAAGGTTTATTGTTGATGATGGCATTTTGTTTTTAAAATAAAGAAAATTGTAGGCTCCCCATTGAGTTCTTTTGAGTATGAAAGGACATAACATACATAAAACTTCCTTGCCTTCTCAGATCATTCTCAGTACAAAAGCATTCTGTTTTAACTCTGTGTGTGACCCAGAGGGAAGAGAATGTGTTTCAAATGGCATGGAATGAGCATGGTAGCTTGTTTGGGGGGACAGACTGGAAAAGACCTTGAGTACTAGCCTAAAGACTTCAAACTTAATCCTATAAGAAATAAAGTCACTTAAGTTTCTTGAGTAAGGGAATTTTGTGATTAAACACATATTTTAGGGTGGAGAGGATGGAAGAGAGGGAGGAGAGCCTGGAAGCCTGGGGGCTAATTCAGGACCTGATTCACACGCTGAACAAATGATGATATGGGCCTAACCTGAGATAGAGACCTCCAAGGTGGTAAGGGAGGGAAACATTCCAGAGATAATTTGTGGAGGTAGCAGTGAGAGTGTTAGGTGACTGACCAAATGTGGGAAGTGAGAGAAGGAAAGTCATCACCTATGACCGCATGATTTTTGTTAATATAATTGACTCAGACAGGGAAGAGATGAGAAATAAGTTTGAAGAAAATCACCAGTTTTCTTCTAATTTTAGATATGTCGAGTTTGAGGAGCCTGAAGGGCATCCATGAAAAACTACCTACTGGGACCTTATATGTGTATATGATTGGAAATTAGGAGTGCTCTGATCCAAAGGAGGAAAGTGTTTTAGTCCTCTTCTTACTCCAAGGGATATCAAAATCTCAGGTATGGAAAAGGTAGAGGCCTGACATTTAGTTCCACAACTTTCTAAGAGCTCCCTTTACATATTGTTCATTTCTAATCACAAGACTTGGAGCTAATTGTCATTTTTCGGTTTCATACATGGATAAATCATGGGTTATGCCAGTAAGATATATCCACAAAATTTCTTTCCCAAACATATGCAAACAAAATCAAACTAATAATCATATTTTGGGGGGAAAAGATAAAATTAATGACAATATGATCTTAGACTGGATGGCAGAGAATTGGTTGAATTAAAAAAGGGCAAGAGAGAATTGTAAAACAGCCAAAAAAATTGAAGATGTGCTCTAGACCAAAAAAAGTAGGTGTCTACTGATGAGCCTAGTATGAACAAAGAGCACTTAAAAGTAAGTAGCCTAGGTTAAAATACACTGTATTGACATCCTTGTTTATTCACTCAATTATGCATTCATTTAAGATTGTTTGAGTTCACTAATAGGTAGCAGGTATTCGGCTAAGGCTAAGGATACAGAAATGAGTAAAAAATACTACCAAGAGTTGAGCAACTCATAGTTTAGTAGGAGAGAAAGGTAAAATGGTCATTGGAACTGTGCAGCCAGTATCCCAATCAATACATGCTCAGAAACTTCTGAGCACACAGAAATGAATGAAGCGAAGGCAGTAACAGGGAGGGCGTCCCAGAGAAAGTGATGGTTGAGTTGAACTTTAAAACAGGAAGAGGAAGTAAGTGTGAGGATGGGGAGGAAGGAGATTTGAGGCAGGGATGACATGAACAAGGTAGGGAGACGAGAAACAGTGGGTTCATGTGCAGAAGTCTCGACTCTTTGGTTTGGCATGAGGGGCTAGAGATGAGTAGGGAGTATGAGTGGGGGTCAGGGCGTAATGGCTCTTGTTGGCTTCCGTAGGCTCACACGCCTGGCTGTTTACCCAGCTGCTGGGTTATTCTAGAAGCCAGTGGCCTGAACTAGGACTGAGGTATCAGGAATGGATACTGACCTCCTTTTCCTCAAGTACTGAGGCATTGGATCTGATGAACTGAATTTTCCTTTGTCTCAAAGCCTTCATTAATGAGTGGCCATTACACATTTGAGGGGGTTGGATTAAAGTCAATCCAGAAAGGTTCTCCAATGGAGCATCAGAAGTCAGGCTTTATTCTTCTACTTGTTCCTCCCCCTCAAATTCCTTTCAAGAAATGACAGGCAGCATTAGAGATTAGATTCTATTCCCAGAAACCTGCCTCCACTATCACTCCTGCCCCAGCAGTCTCAGCGATACATATTTCCTGGAACCACATTTCACCATCAGAAGTGCTGGCTGTCTCTCAGACAACTGTTGGACTAACCAGGAAATTTTCCAACGTGCCCTCAATATAAATCTCTAATTCCATATTAAAGTATAGGGCATGTGAGATGTTCCCTTCTTCCTTTAAAATCTTTTAAAAGCAGTTATTAGGTTAACTAAGTTAGAAAATAAAATCTATAACATGTTTATATTCTTGAGTGAAATTCCTATTGAGGAAGCTTACATTATAGTCACATTAATATCACATTATCTCCTCATGATTAATACTAGTGCAATGAATGAATTAATAATGATTGGCCACTTCACTAAGGTTTTCCCTCCCCCACTTTGACATGATGAGGATCCAGGACATTGATTATTATAAATATAATGGATTGGTTCATCATTTATGGGAAAAGAGCTTCTCTTCCCATAAACTTTATTCTTTTTTTTCTCCCCCCTTCAGAAGATGTATTATATTTGGCAGCAACTCAAAACCATCTACAGATCATTCACTGCAGCCACCAATTACAATTATGGATGGTGATTTGAATACTAGCCTTGAGTGAATGAATATGTCTCACACAAGCGAGTTGCCATATAGAAGCTGCACCAAGAAGGGATGATCTTTTCCTCTCTCCAGCCTCTCCCTGAATGACAACATGGTTGTCTTCTGAATAGGATGATCTGTTCGCTTAATTTTAGGGGAAATATGTTCTACTGTATCACTTATTGTAAACATCGAAACTCATTTAGGAGGGGATATTTTTATACAGTTAATCTTATGGCTACTCATCTTACAGTAGGTGTGCATTTGCTGAATTAATTGTCCAATTTCTTCCTTTTGGTTTCTTCTTTGACTTTATAGTCAACATTCCTGTTGAGAAGAGTTATATTTTCATCCTATTAATTGACAAACTTTACTCAACTACAATCCTTCACAATTGCCTTTACAATTGCAGGTCAAAGGACCTGCTCTTTGATAGGCTGATATTGGATGGGAACTTTTGCCTTTTAAGTCGTGTGATCTTGCTGCAACAATTCAGCACGGTTATTCTGTTTAATTGCATTTTTTTATGGATTGATGCATTTCCTGCCATAGATGTTTTATCCATGTGCATTAAAATGAGTCTAGCATTAACCTCAAAAATACTATACCTACACTGTGCATTAAGAAGATGGTGTCTGTTTATTACTACACTTCATATCGTGTTGTTGTATTTTAAGTGTCTTCCAGTCTACTAATGAGCACTTGTGGTTTCATAATGAAATGGCTAATATTCCTTCTTTAGAAGTTGTGCTAAATGGGCTAAAAAGTAGCATGCTTATACGTGAAATAGTAACAATTCAATGCAAACACATACTAGTTCATGTCAACAGGCATCTGTGGAGGGCCTACTATGTGCTGGGCTCTGCCCTATTCTTGAGGGAAGAGAGACATGTGAACAAATTATTTCAATATAATATGATATATGGGATAATAAATACTTTTATAGAGCCAAGGTATCTTCAATAGCAAAGAACCTGTAGAGAAGGTGATAACTGGGGAAAGCTTAGGCCAGGAGGAGACCCATGATGAATTCTCATTTTCTTTCTGCTCTGAAAATAAGTATCAGCAGTTAGAAATTATTCTAGCATTAAGTTCCAATGAGCTTTGAAATTCTCTGTTTATTCAGAGTTTTGTGCTTTGGGTATCAGCTTTAGGCCTTAATGATTTATTAAAGTACTTCTAGTTAATGCATAACTCCTCAAAAAAAAATTCATGTGATATACATCTTTTGTTTATAACATCATAAATCCATCCAATAACTACCTGTAAGCTATCTGTAATCCTAAACATGAGAAATCAAAATAATAATTGACAAGATTAAGTACTGTGAAAGGCAGCTTATATATGTTGAGTATTTCTAAGTTAAAAATACCTTTGTAATGAGAATTGAGATAGATCACCTCTTTCCTAGGATTTTTGTGATTTGGAGATGACCTGCCCACTAAAGATTAAAGCAGAGCATGAAAATTTGCTTTGAAGAACAAGCTTATGATCAAGTTAAGGGAGAGAGTTTGTTTGTAATTACATGGTATGCTACAGGAGAATTACTGCTTATGTCATCTGGCTTTTATAACCCAGAGTTGGATGCATGATCCTGATTTTTGTTTATAAACTATTTTTAGATTCACCAATATATAATGATATATTGTTTCACAAAATGTTTTTTAAAGAGCTGATGGAAAAATTTATTCTACAGTACTTGAAACATACAAGGCATGATGGTGGTGTGTGCCATTTTTCAATGTAAAAATAACTCTTGTATTAATAAGAATATGCATGTTTCTCTGGAAGAAATAGTGGAGGTAAACAGAATAATGTTGTCCATTACTATCACTGCTGTGATAAAGGAAGGCTTTTTCTTTTCTGATATAGTGCTGAAAGTTATTAAGATTGAGAAAAGTAAGAAAGAGAGAAAGAGAAAGAAAGAAATATTCAAGGCCAAGCATCTAGACAGGTTTGCTGTTGTTGATGTTGTTTGACCTGTCTGTTTAATATTTATTTGTATCTGAAGGAAAAAATGCAGCTGATACATCTCTGCTCTAAAATTTCTAGCTATACGATATTCCTCAAATTTACCACCCCCATTTGACATTCTTAGTTTATAGTCCCCTTATTTTTCATATGGTTCTCTACCTCCTCTTTTCTTATAACAGTATTGCTTACTCTCTTATCAGAATAATCCTCCTAATAAGCCTGGATGTAATTATATAATTCCCTGCCTCAAAAACCTTCAATGACTCCCTGTTGCTCACCAAATTAAATGCAGACTCCTCTTCCCAGACCTCCTGAATCTTTTGCCCTATAACCCAACAGACTCACTTCTCACTATTCTAACACGTAGCCCCTTCCACCGTAGATGATTCACTTTTTTTCTTTGTCTTCACCCATAGTCCTGTGCTGAGCTTTGTGCTCATGCCATTGTCTCCATTTGGAATGTTCTGCCCATTTCCCCACGTACTTCTAATTGAAGTTCCACCCATTTTCAAGCCTATTCTTATGTGCTATTTGTTCCATGAGAACTTTCTTGATCAAATGGAATTTTCCTCCCATTTCTACTCCCAGGATATATAGTACTTTTCCAAGGACTCTATTTTCATGCATACATTGGCATTGATTTTGTGTTTGCTACAAGTGAGGTATTATGCTAAGCAACGAAGAATCAGAAATAAATCACAGGTTTGACTCCAGTTGTTCCCAGTTCCCTGGAAGGGGTGCATAAGCACACAGGTGTTCTCAATATCATGCCCTGGTAAGTCCAGAGTCATGGGGGAGAAATCAGGAAGAAAGTAAGGAAACCAAACCCTCAGACTAGGTGATTTGGGAAAGGCTTCCTGAAGCAAATGACATACGTGGGTATATACAATGTCTAAATAAATTAGCCAGGCCAGAAGGAAAAGGGCCTTTTAGGACCAGTTAGTGCAGTGGCCATTGAGATGGATTGGTTGTATGCTGTAGCTGGCTTATGCAGCTCACTGTAAGAACTGATAGTTACATAAATATTCAGAAACTTTAAGAGCCAATTGTTAACTGGTTGATATCTTGGAATCAGCCATGCTGGGTATATTTACACCATGGAAATTGGCAAGCAGTATAAATCAGGGTTTGTTGTTTGTTTTCAGAGAGCCAGTTGACTGTGAGAGGACATAGCAGGTCAGAGAATTGCAAGTAGTTTAACATTCTGCTAGAGTTGGTGATTTATATGCTTGAATTAACTCTTCAACTGGACTGTGACCCTCCTAAAGGAAGGCTGGTTTCTTACTCATCTTGACTCTCCCTGGCTGTGCCTCCAGCAAAACATAATAGATATTCAACTCAGACCCAAACATTCTGGCAAATGGTGGAATATGGGCAGTTATCTGCTTGGAAGAGGCTAGAGATTTATCTTAAAGTGATATTTACACAATAGGCTTAGTTTTTAAGTACATAGATTAAGCAAAGTTGTCTAAAGATTTTTTTTAATAATTTACCTAAGACTTGAAAAAGATCAATTTATTCAAATTAAGAAATATTGCACTATTGAGAAATATTTATAATTTCAAAGAAAAAAGATCACTTATATTTGGCTCAAGTTTTGTGTTCATTCCATTATATTCATTCTTCTTCCAGCCACTGGTTTGGTTGACCAACTCCAGAGACCTAGTTGTAATGTTTGTGGAATGGGTGAATAAATTTAAAAATAACAATCAAGATTTATTGGTCTTTTCTCTGTGCCAGATACTGTTCTAAATCTTGGCAAAATTATCCAATTTAATGCTCACAAGAACATCATAATTCTCCTTTTATATATAAGGAAACTGATATAAGAGAGGTTAGTTAACTCTTGTACAGCTTTGTAATAATGGATGGATAAATGACTGAGAGGAACAAATGAATGAAATATTTTTCATATTCGTCTGAATATGTAAGCTAACAGATTCTTGTGAAGGTTTAAAAACAAAGTTAGGTTAGCTGGAAAATCAAGAAGTTGTCTTTTGATTTTTCTGTCTGACTCTTAGATATAATGTTTAAAACTAATGTTAACACTTAGGTTTTAAATGTTCTAAAGCAGAACTGTACGTATAGTCCTCTTATTAAATAATGTGGATTGAACATGAATTTTCTTAATTATTGAAATAAATATTTTTTCTTTTTTAGCAGCACCCATAGGTCACCATCTGTACCAGTGCAGATACAAGAGATTTAGGTGAATCTATAATAAACTAAGAAAATACGCTAGCTGTTTCGATATGTTTGTTTTGTCATTATTTGCCTTTTTTTTCTCTTGGATTTTGAGCAGAGTAAAAAGATACCAGGTGAATAGATATTCTAACTCAGTAGGCTGCATATTAATTAAGAATGTATTATATATTTTTAGCCCTTAATATCACTCTAAGCCAGGGTCTCGAGTTTGTTCTATTCCATGGTGGGAGTAGGTTAAATCAGTAGTGATCTGGTTTGGAGACTGAAACTCATCCAATCTTTCTACTATGCATCTTCACTCCCAGAGCTACACTCTGAATAATATACATTCTCAACAGCAAGAACAACTTATTTGTTGATTCTTCACGTTTTCTCTGTTTTCAAACATTAAAAACAAAAGTTGTCCATGACATCCTGTTTTTTTATCGACCCAACCCCTATAACCCCCCAGTTAAAGTACATAATTATATTATGCCCAAGAAAAAATTCTGTCCTGTCTCTTGTGTGATTAAAAGTGTCATATGCTTTGAAAGCTCTTTAGCCAGTTTTAAAGAAAGTCAAGATATGCCTTTCTTGCTCACATCCAAAGTTCCCCATTTGTGGTAGACTGTAGTATTGTTCCCGATTATTCTCTATCCTCCTTGTGAAAGCATTATCCATCCTTGCTTGTTGCCATGTGATTGCCATACCTGCTGTGGGGTGGGGTGTATTGCCCCACCTAACCAAAATCAGGCTTGGCCGCATGGCTTAAGTTGACAATCAACCGTGAGGAGAAATACTTTCGCCAGTTCTGAGCAGAAAACTGAAGCGTTGCAGCATGGTTTTGCTAGCCCTCTGGGTACCACCTAGAGGGAAGCTGCTCTTTCAGTCTGGATCCAGAAAGAGCCAGGTCTATGAGCAGAGCTGTGGGGCAGACATAGTCAATTGTCTCTAGCCAACATTAACTTTAGCAAGCACTAAACTTTTGTTGTTGAAAGCCTCTGAGATTTAAGGATTTTGTTACCTCAACGTAACCTAGAAAAGCTGATGAATACACTATGTAAAGTGCCAAGAAAACTCATATATGATTAATCAAGGAGAGCAGGTCCATTTCTTCTCTCTTCCTCCCTCGGCTCTTTTCTCTCTCTCTCTCTTTTACATCTTCCGTATATACAGTTCACACTGAACCTAAATTAAAGTTTATTTTTCTTTCTCATAAGCACTTATGCTTAGAGGAACTTAATCGTGCCTTTCCTTCTTCTGATGAGCATGGTCCTGGGAACTGACCTTTGAGCATGACTTCTGTAACTCCTTTTGCAGATGGTTTGCAGGTATGTTCTCCTACAAGTTTCCCAGGGATGGTAAAAAAATATTCCGAGTTTCTGGGAATATATGGGGTAGTTATAAAGATGAAGCATCATAAGCTTCCTTCAGAGGCTTTCCCTTTTCCTTTCAGAAACCTCAGTGCATACCACCCCAGGAGGACAGTAGTGCCTCCTTTTGTTTTTCATTTCTAGAAGAGAGTCCCCTGGTAATATATTGGCTTTAATTTCATGAGTATAGACTTCTTGCTTCTACTGACTCTAGATCTAGTTACTGTATCTACTCCCTGAGATATTTGCCCCTTAAGACTCTTTTCCTGTTTGGAAATTATAGCTATAAACTGATTAAGGGAAACCACCCTCTCTTTTCTTAAAGATAGGCTTAGTTATTACTTCAGAAACAATGTGATTACACAAGATTAGTTAGATTAATCAATGCTTTACAAGGTTAGTGTACTATCCTAAATTAGATAGTGCTGTAGCTACTTCCTCATTTTGAGCACTGCCAGGCCAATTTAATCTTTTTTTTTTTTTCCCTAAGAAAATTCAATTTTTTTTTTCTACTAAATGTGGCACCCAACCCTTCCTCCTTTCCTTGTGAAAGGGGAGGTTAAGATTTTCCATGCTCTGTCCTGAAAGATTTGGATATGGTTATTGTGTCGGAAGAATGGGCTGTATTCCTCTGACCTCTGGGTTTCCTTTATCACTGGAATTCCTCTTTTTCCTGCAGGCACCAGATTCTCAGCCACAGTCCAAGCTGAGAGGCTCAAGCAGAGCCAACACTGTAGCCCGTCAAGGACACTCCCTCTATTGGAATTTAACGCAGGAGCACAGAGTAAACTGTGGCACTGTTCTTCCCCTTTCAGGCAAGTCTTGATCACCCTTCAACTTTAAAAGGACCAGGAACTGTTAGTATAATAACAAACAAAATGAGATCCAATTTCAGCTTCAGCCCCCATCCCCCAAGCATCTGACCTGAGAGTCACTTTGTCCTAAAAGAGTTTTCTCCCTCATACTTCTTTTTGAATCTCAGTCATACCTTACCTATAATAGTAATCTGATTCAACGAGTCACTTGAAAATATTGCTATAACATGTTGCATGTATCAAAACATACTCTTTTCTGATAGGATTGCTTAATTTTCAGGATGAGGTTTCTGTTAAAAAATGTCATTTATCTTTGATTTTATTTATTCTATAAACCTGGCAACTTATTTTGGGAAATACCAGCGAAGCTGGATTTTGAAATCATATTCCTTCACATATGGTACTAATATATCTCTGTCTTTGCCTTCATACAACACAGCAACAGATGTCTAACATTTCTGGTTTTTAATAGGCCTCTGATCTCGGGAAGGTCTCTTTTTGGAATAGGCAGTGTATGTTTTTAAAGCTACAGCTCATTTACAAGATTGTTTCGTATAAGATTTGTTTTACTAATGATAGAGATTTCACCCTTAGACTGAGATTTTCTTTTTAACACATAAGCAAGCTGTGACTTTAGTTTGTGTAAAGATGGACACTCTGCCTTAACAGGAAAGATCAGTTTTAACTCTACATGGAAATAAAGTATTGTTACCTATGGTCTTGAGCCTTTAATTGATATAGCCTATTTAACTTTTCACAGATGTCCTGTTGGAACAGCTCTTTCATATACACTCTGACAGCTTTGGTTAAGCAATTCTGGTTTAAAACCTGTAAAGGAGACGGTGGAAGGTCGAGAGCTCTTATTTAGTGGACTTGGTTAGTGAAAAGTTGAATTTGCTTTTCACCATGGAAAGTCACAATGGGGATTTGCGACTGAAGATTTCCTTTATTTCAGACCTAGCTGAAAGGATGTGGATCACATAGGGAAATTTTAGTTCCCGTATAGGCTAAAAGATTATTCTATAAGAAGTGCCACTAGGTATTAGCAGATGCTATGATCAACTTCAGTCAGCCTGATAATAATTTTAAGGCAATCTGCTGCTCAGTATAACTTTCTATGTTATATTCTATTAAAAGCAAAAAATAAAAATGCTAACTGTGTCAGGAAACTTTCTGGTCAACAAATATTCAAACCTGGGACTATTTTATAAATGTATCAAAATGCCCTGGCTACAGAGGCGTATAAACACACACGAGCTACCTCATAATGGTGTACAAAATGCGTTCACCCACATTGGTCATTTCTAAATGAGAATGGATTGGGAAAATTTTTGTTTGAAATAATTAATAATTTTTACTTAAAAGATTCATTCCCAAAATATTTTAGGCAGAAGTTCTAGCTTTGTTGAAAGGTGCTTTTTTTAATACTATTTATTCATGGACCTTAGTTTTCCAGGTTTTAATTAGATAACAGAGACTTTTAAATTTATCTGGTTTGTGCTTAATCCTTCATTAGCTATTTTAGACAGAAATACCTAGTTTAATAGAATGATGAATTGAGGAAAGTCTTTTTTTTGTGTGTGTATAACATTCTTCAATGACCCCTGTATATTCCACCTTTCACCTCAAAACCTGAACATTTTGGAAAAATCAGTGTCATTGTCATTCTTTTTATTGTAGAAAAATCACAGGGATGGGGAGTGCAGGGTATTTGAATGTCTGTCAGGAGAAAAACCTGTTTAATAAAGGACCAAGCAGCTTCAAGCTAAAAAAAATCAAGATTCAATCTGTTCAAATTTTTTAGATCCCTCCTCATCATCAACCAAGATTTTAAAAAATGAATTAAATAAGAATAGAAGGGAGGTAATTATATCAATCGGCTTTACCTTGGTGAGGAATGCAATAAAATAGCTCTCACAAAGTTTATATGTTGGTTTGTAAAATTCTATTTGCCTTTATTAACAAGTGCTTAAGGCTAATTTCTCAGCTGAGATCATAATTTTATCCATTCCTCATGCTGTGCTTTCATCAGTGCTACATTGAGAGCCTGAAAAAGCTCATTCTTGGGAAGGCTATAAGAGGTTGCTGTTTTGATTGTTTGTGATCGAGTGCCTTAATTAGGTCACACACAAAAAGTGTATTTTAATAACCTTTGTCATTACTGAACAAAAAGGGATTTAAATTCTACCACAAAGAGCTTTCTTCAGTGTCAAACATCTGTTCTAAAACTCATCATGGCAATATACTCACTGAATTGCATGAACAAATTTGATTAGCATCAACTTCTGGGAATGGTTTCTAGCTGATTGACCTGGGGACCTTATCTTTAAATATTGGCATTGTATGGATTAACCAAAATCCAAGAGAATGTCAGATATTAAGACACATAATTGCAGG
>PVIY010016870.1:27512-50818 GCA_004026745.1 Myrmecophaga tridactyla
AAGGGCTTTCTTCAGTGTTCAACAGCTGTTCTAAAACTTATCATGACAATATACTCACTAAATTGCGGAACAAATTTGACTTAGCTTCAACTTCGGGGAATGGGAACATGTATTATATGATATAATTTCTAAGAGCAATATTTTGGATGTGTTCACAAATTTATTGACTCCCAAATGATGAAAATTCTGGCTTAGGGAAATGGTAAGGGACATAGAATCAAAGTGGAAACTCTTGACAGGTAGGGAAGAAGTTCAGTATTTTAAATCCTCTGCTAGGCTCTTGACACTTCAACTTAAGTCAACTTCCAAGAAATCCACCCTCCAGAGCTAATATTTCCACAAGACTATTGGGCAAGGGTAAAGAGATCATAAAGAGAGACAATTATCGCCTTTAAAAGGCTCTCTATATTAGTCATTATATATCACAAAGGGACTGGATATTATGAGCCTGAGACGAGAGAGGAGAGTGTTATTAAACATCTCATATGAAGATGGATCTGAAGGAAGTCAAGTAACTAGCTGAAGGTCACCCAACTATGCATGAGAGAGTGACATTTGACTCAGATTTTCTTGCTTTGAAAATTTGTGATTGCATTTGTTATATTACGAGTTTATATATGAGACATATTTATGTGCCCAAAGTCAATCATCTCCAAATTCCTCTCTCTATCAGTTCCATCTCTCCTTCACCCATGGTGGCTTTCTTTATTGGAATGTAAGTGATGACAGAGAGGAGGGCAAAAGTGACATCTAAATAATTCCCTGGTGGGAAGGGACCAAGTGAGGGAGGCAATTCTTTCTCAATTTCTATAGATTTTCCAATTGATTATGGCTCTGACATGAACTAGTTATATGAAGTTAGACAAATACAGTATCTTCTTTAAATCTTATTTCCTACAAAATGGCGGAGGAGAGGGTGATGAGAATTAATAACACTTGTTCCTTTAGGGGAGAATTATATTTTAAAGCCAAGATCTGGGCACAAGCTGTGTTCATTGCTGCTAGACCCCTCAGCAAACAAAGCCAGGAAATATGTGTATGTATACACATGTACACACATGCATACACACACAGACCTTTCTGTATATGTGTGTGCCCAACTCACACAGAGCTACATCTAGTTCTCTATGTTAGGTAGTTGATACATAGTAATATGTACATTAATACAGAAATGAATATAGATGTATATAGGTGGCTATAAATACATATGTGTACATACATATGTGTATGGTTGAGTTATATGCATATATATTTCAGATAATCATTTATAATCATTGTGTGTGTGTGTATAAGATCATGAGCTTCTTCTGATACCTCCAATTCCAATCCAGATCCACAGGGTTCATTCTAGCCTTTCCCCTTTTTATATTTGTAATTTCCTTTCTGACAATGAGGAATCTGTCTTTCATTATCCACATTATATTTACTTATTTTACTAAATCCTAGATTACCCAGAAAGTAATTTTAAAATTACTTACTCATACCTCTGTGGGAAAAAAAAAAGAAACTACAATCAGAGTTCAACATTTGTTTGCAATTCTTTTTGTCTTTAGCTTGAGGGTATATAATCCAAATACTGAAGCAAAAACACTCATATTAGTCCCTTCCCCCTTCACTGTGATTATACTATTCAATTGAAATTGAGTTTGGCTCATTTGGTTTTGTTTATATTTCATTTTGGGGTTTACCCCTATCCTTTTGTTACTATATTTTTTGTTGATTATATTTTTAACATGATTCCTGAAGTCAGAGCTATACGAAAAGAAGTCTCCTTTATCTTCACCTCCATTTCTCCCCCCCCCATCCTTGTCTGTTTTTCATTTCCACCCATAACCTGTAGGTAACCTATATTATCAGTTTTAATTTATCCTTCTTGACTTTCTTTTTGCACAAAGGAGCAGATACAGACATATTTTCTTATATCACATTCTTATACACCTTCTTTCTTATAGATACTCTTTTGTACTTTGATCTTCTTTACTTTATTATAATATAAAACAAGGTAATTCAGTTATTCCTCATTTGTTTATAGTGCTGTATATTACTCCATGGAATGAATGTTCAATCATTTATTTAACCACTCTCTATGTATAGGTATGCATATTGTTTGCAATAATTTACAATGATTTACATAAACATTGCTTAATGAATGACTTTGTTCATAACGTGTTTACATATTTGCAGAGACATTAGCTCTTGGATAAATTCCTGGAAGTGGTGGGTCAAAGATAAGTAATTTTGGTGATATTGCCAAATTTTTCTCCATAAGGGGAATTTGCATTCCCACCAGCAAATTTTGAAAGAGTCCTTCTTCCACTAGGTTAGTAATAAACCTCTATTAGATTTTCTAATAGATTGTGCTGTTATACTTTTTAGTTTTTGCTAATCTGATTGGTGAAAAATGGTATCTCAAAAGCTAAGAGAGATCACTTTTAATTTGTTCTCTCTTAATATGAGCATGATTGAATATCTTTCCATATTTTAAGGGACATTTGAATATATATTTTTATATTTAAAAATATAATATATATTTTTAAAATGTCAGTTTGTATCTGTTGCTCATTTGTCCAACAAGATCTTTGTTCTTTTTTCCCTCAAGTTTTAAGATTTCCTTAAATATTAAGGATATAAATTCCTTATGTGTGATATGTGCTGCAAATATTTTTATCTAGTTTTTAAGTTCTTTTTGACTTCATATAAATTTTTCATGGATTTAAAAAAAATCACATAATCTACTTTTATCAGTTTTTTTCTCTAACTGTAGCTGGATTTTGAGCAATTGGATGTGGGGGCTGATAGTGTCACCATTAAAGACTGTCATATGTCTCTTTGTGTGACCCTCTGTATTCCATAGATAACTCCTCTCCATTTTTTCTGGCACTTTTTTCCTTTTGATAATTTTTCACCATATATATCTCTATCCTAAACAATTGCATATTTTTGAACTTCAGATAACTGTAAATGGATGTTACTCCACACACATATCAATCATACTTTATGTATTTTCTGTGACTTGCTGCCCAGTATTATTCCGCTAAATCACCTATGTTGTTACCAGTAGTTTCACTGTTGTATAGTTTTCTATCATATAAATATAACACAATATGTGGTCTATTTCCAACTTTTTTCTAATTACGTACAGTGCTGCTATGAACAGCATTGATAATGGACCCTGATGTTTCTCAGACAAATTTAAGAGTTTCTCTAGGATATATACCTAAGAATGTAATGTCTGAGCCACTAGTTAATAACAAATTGTTTTAAAAAATATTTGTACAGGGTGGGCCACGGTGGCTCAGCAGGCAGAGTTGTAGCCTGTCATGACGGAGACCCAGGTTCAGTTCCCGGTGCTGCCCATGCAAAATATATATCCCCACCAGCAGTATAAAAAATTTTTCTCTTTAGTTACCAACTTTTTGTATTGTTAAAATACTTTATGTCGGTCTGGAGAGTGTGGCTTTAATTTTGTATTTTCCTACTTATGAATTTGGTCATCTTTTTGTAAGCTGTTGGGTTTTTGCTCTTCCTCTTTGGTGAAGTGTCTGTTCAAGACTTTTGCTAATTTTTCTTTGGATTACATGTTTCTTAATGATTTTTCAGATTTCTTGAAATGTTCTGGATTCTAATCATTTTATTGCTATCATGCTGCAAATATTTTTTCCAAGCTGATTCACTATTTTTAATGGCAAAATTTAATGAGCCAGATGTTCTCAGTTTTCATATTATAAAAATATCAAATTTTCCCTTTTATTTAGCACCTGTTGCATCTCGGTTTAGAAATCGTCCCTTATTCTAAGGTCAGAAAAATTTCTTTCTTATTTTCTTCTAAATCTTTTACAATTTTGACTTCAGGATTTAATCTATAATCCACCTGGAATTGATTTTAGGTTATGGAATGATATAGGGATTACATTTCATTTTTTCCATTTGCATAACCAATTGCCTCAATATCATTTATTTAAAAATCCATATCCCCCCCACTGATTTGCAGTAATGACTCTGTCATAAGTCAAATGTTTGCACCTTTATTTCCTTTACAGATTCTCTGTTTGTTTAATTGATATGTCCCTGCAAACATACCACACTGTATTAAATAGTATATTATTCTGAGGTCAAATATCTGTTAAAACAAGTTCCCTCATCAAATGTTCTTCAGGAACCATTGCTATTTTTTCTCTTTACTCTTTCTTCCTCATAACTATTATATCCATTTTCAAGTAATTTTAAGTCTCTCACTCTCTCTCTGTCTCATGCACACACACATACACACACAACCTGTTGGCATTCGATTGGGATTAAGTTGAATTCCTATTATTAAGTGCTGTAATTCCAGAACATATTTCTCTATGTGTTTATATTGTTTATATCTTTTCCTTTATTGTTGCACTGGTCAAGAACTGAAGGATAGTCTTAGACAGTGATGGAGATATCTATTATCTATTATTCCTATTTGAAATATTAAAGGAAATTCTGTAACATTGGAAATAATAATTTACCAATTTTATTTAATGCTTCTGCTGCATCAATTAAAATGATCATCCATTTTGCCCTCCTTTAACCTTGTATGCAGTGAATTACCTTAATTGATTTTCTAATATTAGCTCTGAAATCCTGGATAAATCCAACTTTGTCATGACTTATTGCTTTATGATTGAATGTAGCAAGTTAATATTTTGTTTAGGAGTTTGCATCTAATTCTACATGCTATTTTGGCCTCTAATTATACCCTCATGTACTGTTTTATTCAGGCCTTTGTATCAATGTTTTCCCAATGTAATAAAATAAATGGGAAATATTCTTATTTTTCTATGATCTGGAACTGTTTGTGTAAATTTAGAATTATTTGCTCCTTTATTGCTGGGTAGAATTCTCCAGTAAAACATCTGGACCTGGTGTTTCTTTGTTGGTAGTTTTTTTTTTTATTTTATTATTAGTAGTAATTTAAAACTGATGATTTAGGAATATGCTAACTTTAATTTTCATCTTACTCAGTGACCAAAAACCACTATATACCTTTAGCTTCTGCCTCAGCCTTTGGAAGCCTTTATAGTCCAATGCCATATCCGTGAAATTTCTGCTAACTAGAATTTGTGCATGATCAGTGATCATGAACCATATATGATTTTTACCACATTTGATAAGCTTAATAATATCACAATATAAGTAAGTCTGACCTTCAGATTTATCACTTTCCAAATCTTCATGTACGCAAGTATTCCAGAGGTAATTTGTAGTAAAAAAAAAAAAAGTCTCATATACTTTTATATATTTTCTCAGTTTAGGTATAAATGTACATTTACTATTATAAGATAAAAACTGTTGCAAAATTAATGACTATGGAGAAGCACTCCAGGCTCTGGGACTGAGGCGAGACCAAGGTCCTGTGCGCCCTCTGCCTTTGTCTTCAGGCCGGGGACAGATGGCCCCTCGAAGGCGCCTGGAAGCAGCTTCCCCAGCAGCGCCGGGACTGCAGGCAGCATCTGCAGGGGGTCCAGACCTCAGGGGGCCAAGGTGCATCTGAAGGGCCAGATAAACACTCCGTGTGAGGCGTGGTGAAAGGGAACATTGATTCCTGACGTGGCCTCCAGGAAGAAATCCCTGGTCCACATCACGTGGATTGACTCTCCATATTTTCCAAAGATGCTGTTTAAAAGTAGATGTTGCGGGCGGCTGCCGTTGCTCAGCAGGCAGAGCTCCGACCTGCCGTGCTGGAGGTCTGGAGTTCGATCCCTGGTGCCTCCTGCCCATATGCAAATTTAAAAAATATAATAATAATAAAAGTAGATGTTGCTATTGGTTTCCTCTACTCAGTCAAAGCTCTTTATAGCACGGGCTGCATGAAATCAAAGCAAACGTTCCTGTTTCCTACCACATTTGACACACAGAAGCAATATGCAAGTGAAGAAAGCTTTATGCCAGAAGAGAGATTTCTGCCTAGGATGCATCCTTCAGTTAATGTCAGAGAGGAAGGGAAGGCGCTATCAGTGCCCGATAATGTATATTGAATATTCACACTGCCTGTGCCATTGAATGATGCCCTGCAGCAGTGGACATGGAGTGACATCAAGGAACGTGATATTCCGTACCCTGAGAGGGGGGCCCTGAGGCTGTAGGAGGGTGACACTTGAACTGTGGATAGAGTTGGTACTAGCTATGTACATGAAACAAAAAAACTGGTGTAAACAAATACAGATTAACTCCCTCTCGATATAAAAAAAAATGCCTATGGTAACTTTACTAGTATAGACATATTAAGATGAAATGTGCTTTAAGTGGTATGTTAACAGCAATTTCTGTCTGCTTGGTCTCAGATTTTAGCAATTAAAAGGGCTGAGTGGAAGTTCTGTGACATCATAGTAATCAGCTGTATGTCTCCCCACTTTCTTTTTGAGGCAATAGCGGCATCACCACAGAAAATACTTAAGAATGAAAAGTGCCCCCAAGTTCCAAATGGTTGTTTTAAAGGTACTCCTTTAAAATAGCTATTTCTATTAATTTACACAAAATAGCTAAACATGTGAAAAGAGTTCCCCCCCGCCCCAACAAAATGCCTTGGCAAGAGAATGGCACTCAAGCCATAGTAGTCAACAGTGGGCTTCGTTTGTCAAAATTGTGGTGCTCATTTGTGTCAAGGAGCCCCATTTGACACAAAGGATGAAATATTAGAAAGCAACCTGTTTAGAACTGGTCCATCTTAAACCCTCTCCGTAATAAGATATTCTTTTTGTAGGTGAAAAGCTTAACTAACGCCTTGAACCTCAGGGCCCTAAGCAACCACAGCTGTTACTGGATGACTTTCAAAGGCATCAAAAAAGATAAGATGTATAGAAGCCATGACATTACATCAGTGTTTATTATATCGAATTAAACAGGCAGTGCTATAACTAAGAAACAAGTATGAGGACTTTTTACAAATAGCATTCCAGAATATCTTAAAATAACAGAAACCTAATATGTAAGGTAGAGGGCCAAACCTGATCTCAGTGCTAAATATGTATTGTCTCGTCTCAGAGATGCAGAAGGCTAAGCATTGTTTCCAGATTCTCGTTGACTGGTAGGGCAGTCACCACTGAAATGACTATGGGACCAGATATTGCATGAAGATTTATGATTGCATTACAAAATGAAGAAATGGAGTAATCCTTCCAGGAAACAAAGTAAACACAATACCCATAGGGCTTTATAGTCATATGCTGTACAAGTTTTTATATAAATCTGGCTACCCTTGAAGAAAAATGAATGACTATGAAAGTTATTTCAACATACACAATCAAACAAATTTACAGTTAAAAAAGTAATAAATTGGCATTTAATATATTAAGAGATTAAACATTGGCTATATTAATATAAGTGGGATAATTTATCATTTTGAGCCATTTATATTTTTAAAATGTAAATATTAGCATAAGGGAGGATAATAGAAGTTGGAAAATATTATAATTTTCAATTTGGAGAATTGTTTGCTATATTTGGAGATTTGATTATCTAGTACAATTTTTAAGAGCTGTGTTTAAATGTTATCTATGCAAAATCATCTTAGGAAGTCAATATTTAAAGAAAATGTCTTATTTTGTTATAATTCACATCTTGAAAGGATGGATCATAAATAGAATATCAATGTTATGAGCTAAATATGTCATGAAAAGGAAAAGTCCAAAATCACATGTAATTCAATCTATGTAAGTCATTATAAATATATACAGAGTTAAATGTCTAAAGAGTATGAAGAAAAGAGTTAGAGACATTTTCTTTTCACTACTTAATTGAAGTAAAATGGGCCTACTATTATATTTTAAGGAGATGATTCTTAGAGTTTTTATTTTATGTAGGCTAAAAATGTAAACATTGCTTGTGAAAATAACAGCTATTGACTAATTTTATAGCTAAAAATATAGTTTTTTAATTTTTAGCTAAGTTTTGAATTCCAAGTACACATTTCATAGTAGAAAATATTTTATAAAAAATTTCCTCAATTGTATCCTGCCAGTAATAAAGCAGTTATGGTAGTATTAACTATGCTAATTAAAAAGAACATCACAAATATACGTTGGTATGGCTACAGGAAAAATCCAACAACTAACACTGAAAATAAATTATTCTTGTAAAATAATGTCAAACATTCATAATTTGACTATTTAAAAAAACTGCAACTGTAATTTAAAACAAATATTTTATATAAATTTTGGATTTAATATTACATCCCAGAAGTTCATTTAATGATGATGATATTTGACTTTGGTGTTGGCTTTGGTTGAATATTTACTCTAATATTTGGCAAGTTAGCATGTGGCCAAAATGAGTTTGGGGTGCAATTTTAATTAAATGAGACTTCAGGTTTTCTACAGGTTTCTTAGGTGAGCTTTGGTAAGTTATTTTTTTCTTGAAATTGATCCATTTCATCTTTATTTTCAAATGTATTGCTAAAAAGTTATTCTTAATATTCACTTTTAAATCTCTACACCATCCAGATTATGTCTCTTTTTTCCCCTTACAATTATTTACTTGACTATATTATTTTTCTTGTTCAATCCCCACAAATTTTTGCATCTTTCATTAGTCTATTTTAAACAAAAATGCAATTTTTGACTTTGCTGCTTTTTATTATATGTTTCCTTTTTAATTCATTAGTGTTTTCTTATTAAACCTGTTTACTAAGGTGCCACATATTTATAAATAAAATGTGTTAATCTTAAATATGCAGCTAAATGAATATTTACATATGAATATATGTGTGAAACCTCCACTCAGGTCAAGTTATAGAAAATTTCTGAGTTCCTTTATATACTTCTCTGAGGTCTTAATATCCTCAGAGGAAATCCCTATCCTCACTTCTATCATTATTGATTAGTTTTTCCTTTTTCTCCACTTCATGGATGGACTCATAAGTATATAACATTTTGTGCCCGGTTTCTTTCACTCAACATTATGTCTATGAAATTCATCAGTTCGCTTTTTTTTTTGTTTAGTTGCTATTATTTTTCCTTTAAAAAATTTTTTTTTACTTTAACACCCTCTAGCTCTTTTCTTAGCTTTTTAAGTTGGGTGCTTAGCTCACTGTCAGACTTTCTACTTTTAGTTTATGAGTAGTAGGTCCTAACTTAGCTGCATTTTCTTAATTACAATAGTATTTTTAGTATCATTCAGTTCTAAATGTTTTCTAACTTCCATATGATTTCTTATTTAAGCTAATAGGTATTCAGAAATATACTTGTAAATTAATTAAATTATATATATAATATTCTTAATTTCCAAATATATGGCATGAGATTTGTTGGTTTTTATTTTATTAGTATCGTTTTTTTTTCAAGTTCCAACTTCCTTGCATAATGGGCAGACAAATCTGTTAAGACTTTCTATATGGCTGTGTTTGCAGTTAATTTTCAAAAATGTTTTATATGAGCTTGAAAGGAATATGCCTTCACTACTGATGTGGTACAAAATTCTCTCTATGTGAACATAAATAAATAAATAAATAAAATTTATTTATTTTGTTCAAAGCTTCTATAGTTATGCCTGGTTTTTGTCTAATTTATCCATCAGTTACTGAGAAATATGGGTTAAAATATACCAGTGATGGTGGATTTATCAGTTCTCACTGAATTTCTGTTGATTTTTGCATTGTATGTTTTGCTTTTTGCTAAAATTAGAGTTGTTATATGCGCTTTTATATTGGTCTTTTCTCTTTAGGTTTTTTTGTCTAGTACTCATATAGCTACAAAAACTTTTTTTTGATTATTACTTGTGTCCTGAATTTTTACATATTTACTTATTCAAGTGTTTCATGTCCTCATAGTTTAGATGTATCTTTGGTAAATTGCATATTTTCACAATTTGTTCACAATTTACTGTCAATATTTTAATTTTCCCTGTGTTTATTTTTAAAAGTAAAGGTTTTGCTGTTTTATGAATGAATGTTTATTTGGATTTACCCACATACTTGTCTCTTTTTTTTTTGTAACTGTTCACTTTTTTCTTGGTTTAACAGCTGAAATAATTAATACTAAGTGTCAAGTAGAAAATAGGTTACCTTTTACCATATCATGTGATAAAATTTAAGGCAAGATACAGTGGCCTAATAAAGGCAAGATCACCACAGACTTGAGCTCAACAGGAATGAGAGTTTGGGTTAGCTCACTAAGCAAAAAGTGCCATCCAAACAGAGTGCTCATTGAAGATAAATGAAATATGGAATGGGCAGTACTAATTATGGCCTCATGACAGTTGCAGGAACAAGTATATTTTTCCATAATTTGTTAGATAAATGTGAGAGTATGTTTTATGTGTATTCTAGACAATTTTCTTTTTTCTCATCCTTTCATTTCCCCAAATATTGTATATAAAATATGTTTTGTGCTTAACTTATAATTTAGTTTGTAGGTGAAAGGATAGCAAGATGGAACTGTTACTAAACTGAAAGAGGTAAAAACCGCCTCCACCACTACCTTAGGTGGACCCAACAACTTTGGACCTCAATTTTTGAGAGGAGGCCAAGTATGATTTCTTTGCTACAAGGGCTAGTTAGTTGCATTACATGAAGTGAGAGCATGTTGTTTTCACAGCTATTTGGAAGTTTAAGGGTAAAAATGTGAGTGTGGATTCGGAATGGCTGAAACAGTAGACCATGCTAACTTTTGGGTCTCCTGGCACTCAACATCCATTCCCAATTTTCTTGTGACTTCTTTCCACAAAGTGATTGGTAAGATTTGGTGAGAGGAAGTTGATTTTTTTATTACCCTTTACATTAATAAAATGTAGCCTTTTGCAGTCCCAGATTTATGTGTGTGGAGCATCTCCCTTAAATCAAGCTTTGTCTCCATCCTTCAGGTAACCGCGAGGAATTGGAAACTGAGGCTCAAGATGAATCAAGTTTGCTAAGCCAGCAGAGTAAAGCTGGACTCCAGCGCTCTGCCTACTCTTTGGGTTTACATTTTCACTCACATTTGGCTTCAGAGGGTTCTCTGAGTTCATAAATGCATTTTAACAAACAAACAAAAGACTTATCAGTATTTTTAGGTGCCTAATAGGAGGAAAGTAGATCAGAGTATTTGGCTTGCCTCTTTGTAGGGAGTATCTATGAAAGGAAAATTTCTCATTTGTCTTATTGGTGTTTTGTTTGTTTGTTTTTAGGAGAGACAACCTTTGGTCTCATGAATGGTCTCAACAGATCTATCACTTCCCCATTCTACCTGCTTTGCAAAGAGCTAGTTCAGCAGGGATCATACAACAGAAGAAGAGGTTATCTAGATGAGCTTTAAAAACTCCTCTTTCTAACAAAGCTGCTTCCCCAGTCAGAAAGCGCCTGTGTTTTTAAAGTTGAGTGTGTGTTCCCTGACACACACACCTCCTCCAGCGTCCTGAAAATATGTAAACACATAACGAGAGTCAGGGCCTTTCTCCTGAAAGACTCTCTGACTTTGGCCCAAGACTCTCTTAGGAATAGTGGACCTTTAAGAAACACATTTACCAGTGACTCTTTTCTTTCATTTTTCTTTTTAAACCTATACCTATATCATTCGATGCTATTGCCAGATGCTAGCGTGTACTTTTCTCCTTTACTGTCTTGAATGACCATCAGTATCCTCAGCTTTCTAATAACATTTCTCTGGTGTCTTCAGGCATCTTTTATTTCTTTTAAGGTTGCTCTCGGTCTAAATACCTTTCCTTGTAGGTTATCTGTCCTTTCTGTCTGTTAGCATCTAAGATAATTCTGTTTTCACTGTTCTGCAGTTTAACTTGGCTTTGTCTATTTATTTTTGTTTTTAATTTATATATTCATATTCATCCTGTTTGATATTCTTGAGTCCACATTTGATTTGGGGTTCTTAGAAAATTCTCGTTCCTTCAACTATTTCCTTTGGGCCATTTTCAACTTTATCTTCCTCAGGAACTATCATGTGATGAAGAATTGGAAGTGTACAATCATTGTTTCATTATCTCTCCTTTCTCATTTTTTTTTGTTTGTTTCCTGCATTCCGAGTGAATTCCTCATTTAATTCATTGATTTATTCTTCAACTGTGTCTAATGTCAAGTTTCTTATCTCTCTAAAGTTTTTTTTTTTTTTTTTTTTTTTTTTTTTTTTTTTTTTTTTTTTTTTTTTTTTTTTTTTTTTTTTTTTTTTTTTTTTTTTTTTTTTTTTTAGTTTGAAGATTGTATATCTCCTTTCCAAGATTTCTAACTGAATCTTTTTCATATGTTCTTGGACTGGTTTCATTTCTGCCTATTTTTGTTCTGTGATCCCTTGCTTTTTAAATAGAATTTATCCTTCATTTATCTCTGAACCCTAAACATAATTATTTTATTGCTTGGTCAAATTGTTCCATCAAGTTAATTTCTTCCTGAGATAATTCATGTTTCTTTTGCTAATTCTTGGCAGTTTTTCTTAGCATCTTTCTTAGCTAGGGTTCTCCAAGAAGCCGACCCCAAGTAAAAGATTTAAATGGAAGTAGTCTATTTTGGAGAGAAAGAAAACCCCAGTAGGAGAATGGAGAAAGGAGACAAGAAAAAAGCGGTCAAAAAGGGTGTATCACTGAGATAGTTACCCCTGTGTGTAACTAATGGTCACTCAGACTGGGGAAACTCTGGGGCCCATGTAAAACAGACCTTTGAGAATTACCATACCAAAGCAACAAGGGGATATTTAATATTCATGCATCAGTATCTTTAGGCAGTGTTTGAGCCTCTTTACCAAAGGCATTAATTCCCAATCATTTTCAGGGCGCCTTACCTGGGGCTGTTATACTGCCATGGCCACAGGAAGCTATGGCAAAAAAATGCAGGTGTTGGAAATCAGACCAACATACACTGAAGTGGTGACAATAAGGGGATGACAGCAGGGCATCTTTTATGGCATTAGTTATTTTCATATGTTTTGGAATTTGGCTTATGAGAGGAATTTCTCTTTTTTCCTTGTCTCTCCTTTACCCCTATTTTAGATGTCTTATCTTTTTGTTTTCACAGCCTTAAGACCCTTATTCCAGAACCAAGAGCATATAGCGTTCTTTGGAGTCTTCTTTGCCGTGGTGATATTGGGGATATTACAGGTCCAGGTAAACAACTGGGCTACTTTGACCACTTCGTTTCTACAAGGATGTACTTATCTTCGCAGTTCCTGCTTGCAGCTTGCTACAAACCTTAGCCACAGGCAGTACACAGAAACTTTTGTTTTCTAGTCCTTTTTCACAATCTAGAGAGCCTTGTCTTTAAGCAGTCTTGCTCACCATGAAGAATGTGAAATTTGGTTCTTTATTGTCGACTTCTGAGCTTAGAGAGCATAAGCTTGTGGGTTTAGACCCTTTCAGTGCCTTATATTTCTTTCAACTTCTACCTTGAAAAGTTATTTATTTAGCTTTTCAGTGTGGCTCTGTATTTTGGTCCTCTTTTATATTTTATCCATCGTTGATATGCATTTGGACAGAGGGATATGTCAAAGTGTGATCTTACTGCGCCATGTTGGCTGGATGTTTATTACTCCTTTATTTTCAACAAAATCATAGAATTTTTAAAATTTAAATTATGTGGCTTTGAATTTTCACTTAAATGAAAGGAATAGTGCCTAATGGAAAACTGTAGTTGAGCAAGACTTGTGGAAACTATTTTCTTCTGACTCTTGGTCTTGTATGTGTCCTTTTTAATTAATTGTTTCCATATGTTACTTTTGTGGGGGAGAGATCTGACTTTTCTACTCTTGTACAAACACGAAGTTAAACTGAGAGATTCTCAGTATGATTTGTTAAATTTAATCTAGAAAAAGTTAAAATTATAACCTTTTCTGTTTTAAATGTCATTCTAAACATAAATCAAAGCTTCACATATTTAGGTTGACTGAGGCGATATATCACTACCCAATTTTTAAGATATAGTTAACTTAGAAGGGGTTCCAAATGAGTAAATGAGACTATTAAAGGGTTGAGGAATGAAATATCCAAAGAAAGATGGAGAATTATGAATTTCAGGGAACAGTTCTGAAGAATTGTATTATTTTCTACAACTATATCAACAGCTGTAACAAGAACAAAGTAAATCTACATCACGTCTTCTTTTTAAATTTGCCCATACTCCTCAACCCTCACCCTGGCCTATTTAAGGTTGGGGCAGCTCCCGTCCTTGGATGGAATTAAGGTTCATCACTCTACATCTAAACCTGGATAAAGGACAAAGGGACAGACTTCCCAGGAAGTAGTCCCAGGACCTGAGATAACAGCTGTAGGAACAAAGGGAAAAAAATACCCTGGGAAAAAACTATTCTGGCCAGAAAAGAATCTCCTGGTGGGTGCCAAGTTATAGGCTGAAAATCCTCACCCAGTCTCCATTTGCACTCATATGCACACAGGTAACCAGAATAAACAGATACTCTAATTTAGGGTAAGTCCATATCTCTTCAACCATGCGAATGAGATAAAATAAGCTCAGACTCATCTGACATGCAACTGATTCTTTTGCATGATGTACGTTTTTGCATTGCACAGTACAGAAGCTGTACATTATAAAATTAATCAAACACTAGAAGAAGCTACTATCAGTGGAGGTAAAAAAATATTCCCATTCTTAGAATATTTTTGAAAAATAATATAGAGACCCACATAGTCTTACCAAAGAATAAGAATGGAACTTACGTTGTTGAAATCTCAGTGTGCTTGACAATGTGTTAGGGGATGTATATATAAATACTAATTCATTTAAACATCATTTAAAGTATTCCAGCTAGATATTATTTGAATAGGTAAAGAGACTGAGATTCACAGAGCAAAAAAATAGTTGAGCCTGAATTCAAACCATTTGTGTCTGTCTTCAAAACTTGTACTCTTTGTACCACAGCGTGGTGGCATGTTCTTTGCAGAATTTGTGTGAGGCTGGAAATAGTACATGTATATTTCCTGGCACATAGTATCATGAAATAAATGCTCACTATTATTGTTGTTGTTATTATTATCCCATGCTGTCTCCAAATGGATCAGAATAGATCCTGTGCTATCTTTATACAGGTCATTTTATGGAATATCAGCTTTCCGATTTTCAGTTTTCATTGTGGTTTCTTATTACTGACGGCCAAAACTAAAAAGGAGACAACCAAGTTTTCTGGGGCTTTCAGAGAAAGTCACCTCTCCAGGGAGCCAAAGCTCCCTGACCCATCCCTCAAAGACTGTTTACAATGAGACTTCCTTACTATGAATGGGTCTCCTGGTTGGACTCTTGATGTTGACCTTGATCCTTTCCTCTGTCTGAGATTATTCACTCTGGGGGATGTTCCAGGGAGAAGCAAGCAGGCAAAGGCTCATTTAGCTATTGGGGACAATGAAATGCCAGTGAATCCCCATGATCTAGTAACTGCTTAAGACCCCCTGGGCTTTCTGAATAAAAGGTCAAGAAAGTGTCCTTGGAATTTTCTTGAACTCAAAGCACTTGGAAAGGGGTTTGGTGAAATTGGAAGAAGGGACTATCACATAAGGCTCCTTCCCTCTTCCCCTTCTGTGTCCTGGCTTCTTCATCATATGCCCTGGGCTGCGCTGGCAGCCTAGCACTTACCGCCGAGTATTTTGTCCCTTTCCTTTTAACTCTGTGCGTTTTTGTAGATCATTCTTTTTTATTTTCCAGAAGACCAGAGGTCCTGCTTGCGTAGTAGGCCCAATGAAATAGCTACATTTTAATTAAATTTACCCAGCTTTTATTACACCAGTGGGTAGCCTTCATTGCCATCCCGAGAAACCCCAGAGCCATCAGATGTACTTCCCATGTAATTAATCTCTAATGCTCAATTTCGTAAGATGTGTAATAATAATGCTGCCTGGATAGAAATGAGAACTTCAGAGATGAGTCATATTAAAGATGAAGAGAGAAGCTTTAGGAGGAATTGGTTTTCAAGAGAGCAACTAAGTGTGAACTTTATTAAAAGGAAAAGAAATAATGGGAATATCTTGCATTAAGTAAAAATGCTTGACATCCTCAATTTTTCAGTTTCTTTTATTTTGCCCCAGACAAATGTTTCAGGGTTTGTTTTTATAATGTATACCATGTGTAATGGTATATTTGGAGCCTCACAGATTCAATATTTGGGCAAAGGGAAGAATTGTTGTATCCAGAAATTGAAAAAATAAGAGAAAAAGAAAATAAATCACTGTGACTAAACCCTTGCATGGAGTTTAAATCCCTTTCTCTGGAAATGTTTTGGGACATTATTTTCAGTTGCAAGTTTTTATTTTTAATTATAAGTCTTATGAATAGCATGATTAAAATTTACCCACATCACTTACGCTGTACTTGTACTTTGCAGCTTTCATTATGTCTAAAAATGATCATCTCACTTGAGCATCCCACAGTGGGAGGAAGGAAGAGACATTTTTATTCATCATGTCACAAATTGCAGCATAAAGATCTGTAGAGATCAAGTCGCTTGTCCAGGATCATCAGGTGGCTATGGACTCTGGCTTCTGATTTATAATCTAATGGCTTTTAAAAACTGTATATCCCTTTAGAACACCTGTATGATATTAAAGCCATTGTAATGATTGCTGCCTAAGCTTGAGAGAAAAAATACCTAGAAGAGATCATTCTACTATTTTCCAAAAAAATGTAACTTATGACACATGACCCTTTCATGGTACGTCTTTTTCCAGCTTAACCCTCCTCTTGGGTTTTTCACATGGGTTAATAGTATCTACATCCATTCCGTAGGTCATTCGAGAAACATCAGCATTACCCTGAACTCCTTTCTTTCACTCATCTTATTCGGTTACTATGTTCGGTGAGTGTACCTTCAAAATGCCTGTGATCTCTGCTCATCCCCTTTTTCACTGCTCATATTTAAACATGTATCTTTTTTTCTGAAATAAGTTCATAAACCATAAGTTAAGTTTCTCCTCACTCTATTCTCCTGACTGTGGTCAGAATTATTGTTGGAATATTTTGCTTCCCTCATGATTCTTCTCCACTTAAAAGTCTTCAGTGATTCCTTTTTGCTTGAGGATAACACGCAAATCTGTTGACAAGTTATATAAGGCTTTTCCTGAGACCAAGATCTCTTTCCTCTCATTTTCTTCTCCTTATTCATGCTGTATGTTATCCATAGTTACAAATCACAAAATTATGGTTCCTTGAATGTGTCGGATATATCCAAACCTCTGTGCCCTTGTTTGCTTGTTTTCACTCCTGCTCACGGTGTCTGACCCTTGACATGCTCAAATCTATCTGGAAAAGTCCAATTGATCTTTAGGACACAGGTGAAATGAAATTTTCCCTGATTCCTCCTCTCTCACTAAAGAATTTCTCATCAACTTCTTTGTTTTCCATCATGTCAAACATTTCTTTACTACAGCCATTTCATATTGTATCCCAAATATTCATTTTGTAGCTGATGTTGGAGAGCAGAATTAAATGGTAAGAGTCTGGTCTCCATAAATTAATTCCAAGTTATTTGATTGAAAGTAACTGAAATAAAGACTCTCAGAGCTTGAATTCTGAATTAGTAATGTTTAGGTTTCTAACCCCACACTTTAAAACTATCTTTCAACTGTACAGGGTGGGGGACGGCAAAGAATTCTTTTTTTAAAATAGTGGATAGAGAGAGGTTATGTAATAGAACCCAGCACCAGTTTTAAGTATGTACGACCAGGCTCAACTTCCAAAGCCTCATTTGTCTTCGTCACTGAAGTAGAAAGGAGCAGAAAATAAAGGGTTAATCTGAGTTGTTAAAAACATGTGGCTTGGGGGTTTTTCCAGACCCTGCCTAATCTTTCACTATTTTAAGGGAAAGTTCGTGTGTGTATGTGTGTGTGTGTGTGTGTGTGTGTGTGTGTGTGCACATCTCATGCTTTCCTTGAGAGTAGTCTAGCCACTGTTTCAATTGACAAATAGTTTGAAAATAAGAATATTTATCTTAACACCTAAAAAGACTTGCTCAGAAAAAAAGAAAAATCTATCAGCTTTTCTTTGCTTCACCTATTTTTAGTTTCAGCCTCTGCGTGGTACCAGCTCTGAGTGGGTTCCAGCTGAGTTACCTTGGAAGCTGCACATATATTATAAAGTTGTCAGAGAACGTACTCTATAATTTCAATTCTTTGAAAATTTCAGAGACTTGTTTTATGGCCCAGCATATAGTCAGTTTTGGTAAATATTCCATGCACACTTGAAAATAACGTGTATTATGTTGCTGGGTGGGGTGTTATAGTCCTAACATGCATTATATATATATTTATATAAAATTGCTTTTCATATCAGTTAAGAAAATAAAGGAGAAAAATATGCATCAATAGTTCCCATTATAATCATATTACGTTTATCAGTGTTCTTTGTTCATGTGGAATTAAAAATTGTAAAGGATAGAGGGCGGCTGCTGTGGCTCAGCAGGCAGAGCTCCGACCTGCTGTGCTGGAGGTCTGGAGTTCGATCCCTGGTGCCTCCTGCCCATATGCAAATTAAAAAAAAAATTGTAAAGGATAGAAATAATTCAAAGTATGTTCTCTGACAATAATGGAATCAAATTATAAATCAACCACAGGGAAAATTTGGGGAAACATACAAACATGTGGAAATTAAGCAACATACCCCTAAATAAATTGGTCAAAGAAGAAATCAAGAGGGAAATAAGAACACACTTTAACATGATAAAAAATGAAGATACAACATGGAAGATATATGGAGCGCTGTTAAAGCAGTGCTTAGAGGAGAATTTATAACTGACCATGTCTATGTTAAGACAGAGCAAAGACCTCAAATCAAAAACCTTTGCTTATACCTAAGACACAGGAAAAAGAAGAGATAACTAAACCTAAAGCATACAGAAGCAAGTAAGAAAAGTTGGAGCAGAAATTAATGAAATAGAAACACAGTAAAGAACAATGAAACCAAAATCTGATCCTTTGAAAAGATCATCAAGATGACAAGCCCTCAGCTAATTTGACTACGACAAAAAAGACAGATGACTCAAATTACAGAATCAGAGCTGTGAGCAAGGACATTTCTACTGACCTTACAGAAATAAAAAATGAATTATAAAGGAATTCTATGACAAGTTTTGGCAACAAATTAGTTAACTTACATGAAATGGAAAAATTCATAGAAAGACACAAACTACCCAAACTGATTCAAGAAAAAATAGACAATCTGAATAGACCAATGATAAGAAAAAATGAATCATTAGTCAAAAAACTGTCAAGAAGAAAAGCCCAGGCTTAAATGGCTTCACCAATGAATTCTACCAACATTCATAGAAGAATTAATACCAATTTTTCACAACACTTCCAAAAAACAAAAGAGAAGGAACACTTCCAATCTCATTCTTGTATTAACCTTACACCAAAACCAGACAAAGACATCACAAGTAAAATAAAACTATACACCAATATTTCTTATGAATATGGATGTAAAAACTCTTAACGAAATACTAGTAAACCAAATCTAGTAAACCAAATACAAAAAGAATTATATGCCATGGCTAAGTGGCCAGAGATTGAGGTTAGTTTAGCATTTGAAAATCAAATAATGTAATGCATATAAATAGAATAAAAAACGAAACTCATGTGATCATCTCAACAGACACAGAAAAATCATTTGACAAAAAACAACTCTCTTTCATACAAAAGCACTGAACCATCTAGGAATAGAAGGAAACTTCCTAAACCTGATAAAAGGCATCTATAGGTAATACACAGCTAGCAGTATACTTAACGGTGAAAGAACAGATGCTTTTCCCCTAAAATCAGGAGTAAGACAAGGATGTCACTCTTGTCCCTTCTAGTCAACATTAACCAGAGGTTCTAGTCAGTGTAATTAGGCAAAGAAAAGAAATAAAATCCTTCCACACTGGAAAGAAACAAGTAAAACTATTTCTATTCCCTGATGACATGGTCTTGTGTATAGAAAGTCCTAAGGAAACCATTAAACTTTAATACGGGAGTTCAGTAAGATTGCAGGATAAAAGACCAGTCAGTATACAAAAATCAATTATATTTCTATACACTTGCAATGAACAATTTGAGTATGAGTTTAAGAAAACAATTTCATTCATGATAGCATCAGAAGAATAAAATATTTAGGAATTAATTTAACATTTAACGAGTGCAGACCTTATACTCTGAAAACTACAAAACATTGTTGAGAGAAATTAGAGATCTTAATAAATGTAACATTATCCTATGTTCATCGTATGGAAGATTTAACATTGTTGTGATGGCAATACTCTCCAAACTTATCTATAGATTCAACACAATCTGAATCTCAGCTGACTTCTTTGTAGAAATTAACAAGAGGATTCTAAAATTCATATGGAATTCAAGGAACCTCAAAGAGCCAAAACAATCTTGAAAACGAGCAAAGCTGAATGATTCACAATTACCAATTTCAAAGCAGTGCAGAGCTGTAGTAACCAAAATGGTGTGGTACTGGAGTAAAGATAGACATATAGACTAATGGGATAGAAATTGAAAACCCAGAAATAAATCCATACATCCACAGACAATTGATTTTTCAACAAGGGTACCAAGGCCATACAATAGGGGAAAGGATATTCTTTTCAACAAATAGTGTGGGATAAAGGGATAGCCACGTCAAAAATAAATGAAGTTGGATCCTTATCTCGCACAGTTAACAACATTAACTCAAAATGGATCACAGACCTAAATGTAAGAGCAAAAACTACAAACTCAAAAACAAACAAGCAAACACAACGATATATCTTCATGACTTTGGTTTTGGCAAATAGCCCAATCAAAAAAATCGGAAAAGGATTTGAGTAGGAATTTCTCAAATGAGATGTACAAATAAATGACCAATAAGCACATGAAAAGATGCTCATCATCATTCATCCTCAGGGAAATGCAAATCAAAACCACAATGAGATGACATTCACACCCATTAGGATGATGAGAATCAAAAAGTCAAATAGCAACAAGTGTTAGCCAGCATATGGGACAGTCACAGCACTCATTTACTGCTGGTGGGAATGAAAATCATCCAGCCTCTTTGGAAAACAGTTTCTGAGTTTCTCAAATGATTAAACATAGAGTTATCATATCACCCAGCCATTCCACTCCCAGGTACATACACAAAACAAATGAAATCATGTGCACCCAGAAACTGGTATGTGAATGCTTTTAGCAACATTATTCATAATACCCAAAAAAGTTGAAACAATCCAAGTTTCCATCCAGAGGTGAATTTATAAACAAATCGTGGTATACCCATACAAAGAAATGAAGTGCTGATATGTTCTATATCATGGATGAACCTTGGAAACCTTATGCTAAGTGAAAAAGCCAGATCGTATACTGTGCAATCCCACTCACATGAAAGCCTAGGAGAGGGAAATATATAGAGACAGAAAGTGGATTGATGGTTGCTAGTGGGGGTGGTGGTGAGATGGGAGGGCACGGGGGTGGTAACTAAAGGATACAGAGTTTCTTCTGGAGATGAAGAAAATTTTCTAAAGTTGACTGTGATGATGTTAGCGCACATCTGTGAATATAATAAACATCTGTTTATTGTTAAGAAAGAGGGAGTGGAAATGAACATTTTATATACAACCAAAAGCTGTTCACTACATCTATCTGGAAGTAAACATCAGTATCTATTGGAGTTCCTTCCAAAGAGTCTACCTGCAAACAAAGCCCTGGTGAAAAACGTTGGAGTTTTCAAAGATTTTCCAGAGCAATACAGACGAGAGGTTTATAATGAATATTTTAAAGCAAAATTCCATCTTCACTGCGGGTGTCTCCCTCTCTCAATTTTGTTGTCAACTGTCCTTTGTCTAATGTACCCCTCTGACCCCCTTAGACTCTTTCCAGACCCCTTTCCTGATTCCTTCTGGAAGAGCAAGTTTCCTTCTTTTTTCTGAGTAGATTTGATACCAGTCAACAAATTTAGGGTGAAAGGTGGGGAATGTGCTGCAATTATTGCCCAAACAATTTATTCACACATTTCTTAAAGATAATATCTCTTCAAAGAGAATTAATGGAAAATAAAAATTTCTACATCTTGTTACACAAATAAATACCTACTTTTATGAAGCAAATATTTAAATATTTCCACACAGAGACATGTAGGCACATGTAGCATCATTATTCATTATAGTCAAAAAGTGGAAACAATCTAAATGTTATTCAACTGGTAAAAGGATAAATAAAATGTGGTATATCTGTGCAATGGAATATTGCTCAGCCATGACAATGGACAACTATTGCTACAGGTTTCAATATGAATGAGACTCAAAAAAATCATGCTAGTTGAAAAAAGCCAGATGCAAACGACCACAATATTTTATGATTTTATTCATCAAAAAATTTCCAGAAAATGGAAATCTATAGAAACAGAAAGACTAGTCTTTGCCTGGGTCTGGGCTGGGAATGGGGATAGACTACAAATGAGCATGAGGGATCTTTTGAAGGTAATAAAAAGTGTTATAAAGTTGAATTGCATCGATTGTGGTGATAAAAAAACATTTAAGCCTGTTAGCCTCCTATATTCTGGAGCAGCTAAAAGGGAAAATCTGAGATGATGGTATGCTACCCCATGACAAAGTCTGGGATCTGTCCTGTAAACTACCTGTTGAAGAGTGCTTTGAAAACTATTGTTTTTTTATTTGTTTGCTCTGTATATATGTTATACTATACAACAAAAAAGTTTTTAAAAAGTTGACTGTGATGATAGCAGAACCCTGTAAACTTAATAAAACCATATTCTTAAAAAATGGGTGATTTTTATAACATACAAGTTATACCTCAATATGGCTCTTTTAAAAAAGTATGTATGGCCATGTCATTTACTTTGATAACTGAAAAGTGAGTGAACTGAATTTGTGTCACTTCCAGATGGAAATATTAATAGCCAGTACATGGGTCACTTTATGTCTTTTCCCTGACTCAGTGGCCATGGAAGTATATGTTCATTGGAGTGTCCGCCAGCCTGGGTCTCTGTGTGACTACCAGGAGTAAAATCCTCTGTGGACTGACCCCATCCCCTGTGGACCTACATTGAGGATTGTTTAGATAGGAAAAAGCCTTATTCTGCCTCATATGAGCCACTCAGCCATGGCTGGGGGCAGTAGTAAATCTCATCTGCTTCCTCAATTTTCCCAACCTCACAGACTCATAACAATGAGAGACACAAAACCATGAGATATTTTGAGCCTCTGAAAATAATATAAAAAGGCATACAACTGCAAGGTGTCTGTATCTTCTTACATCAAAATGATTTATGCTATTCATTATTGAATGACCGATGCTTTGATATCCTCATTGCACTGCCGCGATTGCAAATATGATCACATTGTATTGGAGGCAAGCATTTTTATTTTTATGCTTTGTATTTAATTCATTCA
>PVIY010016871.1:0-50724 GCA_004026745.1 Myrmecophaga tridactyla
ATAAATCTCAGAGTGCTTTGAACAGTGAATAAAAAAATATTTGCAAAATCCCCTTGGGGGAATACTTAGAAAGGGGGAAAATTCAGCTTCCCCAAGTGGAAAATTCTTGATATTCTCACAAGCAGTGGGGACAACCAAAGCAATAGGCTGAGCTCCCAATCCTGAGGTTTGTTCATATGAAACTTAACCCTGCAAAGGATAGGTTAAGCCTACTTAAAATTAGGCCTAAGAGTCACCCCCAAGAGAACCTCGTTTGTTGCTCAGATGTGGCCTCTCTCTCCCAGCCAACACAACAAGCAAACTCACCGCCCTCCGCCTCTCTACATGGGACATAACTCCCAGGGGTGTGGACCTTCCTGGCAATGTGGAGCAGAAATCCTAGAATGAGCTAGGACTCAGCATCAAGGGACTAAGAAAACTTTCTCAACCAAAAGGGGGAAGAGTGAAATGAGACAAAATAGTGTCAATAGTTGAGATTCCAAACAGAGTCAAGAGGTTATCCTGGAGGTTATTCTTACACATTAGATAGAAATTGCCTTGTTAGTTGAGATGTAATGGAGAGGCTGGAGGGGACTGCCTGAAAATATAGAGCTGTGTTCCAGTAGCCATGTTTCTTGAAGATAATTGTATGATGATATTAGCTTTCACAGTGTGACTGTGTGATTGTGAAAACCTTGTGTCTGATGCTCCTTTTATCTACCTTATCGACAGACAAGTAAAACATATGGAATAAAAATAATTAATGGGGGAACAAATGTCAAAATAAATTTAGTAGATTGAAATACTAGGAATCAGTGAAAGGGAGGGGTAAGAGGTATGATATGTATGATTTTTTTTCTGCTTTCTTTTTATTTCTTTTTCTGAATTGATGCAAATGTTTTAAGAAATGATCATGATGATGAATATATAATGAAGTGATGATATTGTGAATTACTGATTATATATGTAGAATGGAATGATCATAACAAAAGAATGTTTGTGTTTGTTGTTATATTCTTTAAAAATTAATAAATTAATAAATTAAAAAGTCACACCCATCATCACATTAAGGGCTGCCATTTTCTTATATACATGCTGTGACTAAGCATGTGATCAGTCTGTGCACGCTCAATGATTAGACCACCTCTAATTACATCATCTGGGACAACTGTGCTCATTACTATAAAACCTGCCCATTTTTTGATAAAAGTATCGATAAAAGTATCTATAATAGTATCAGAATTACTGCAGTTCAGGGAGACAGATTTGGTACTGATAAGCCATCTGCTCCCCTACTCCATGCCTAGTATAAACTCTTTCTGTCTTCGAAATCTTGGTCTCCAGGAATTGGTTATCATGTGTGTCAGGCGAAAAGATCCATGGTCTTTGCCTGGTAACAGAAGGACCGGGAGAGGCCGGCCATGTGCCCTCCTGTGGGACAGAGGCCAAGTGGATGCCGCAGCCTGTCTTCAGAGTCCACGTATAATCCTGCTGATGCCTTGAGGTGCACGTTTTTACAGCATAAGAACTTTACATTTTAAGCTAATAAATCCCCATTGTAAAAGGCAACCCATTTCTGTTATACTGCATTTCGGCAGCTTTACCAAACCAAAGCAATGTCTAGTCATGTTTTATCTTCCAAGGTTACAAGGACCAACATAAGCACTCAGTGAAAAGTTACTGAATAAATGAATGGATAAATAAATATAAATAGGAATTAGATGACCTTTGTGCATTCACAGGTAGGAATAAGGGACACGTCTGTGGGAAACATCATGAACTGTTAAACCAGGGCCATCTCAGATGCCCACACACATCCCCCAGGTTTTGACATTTTATAGACACCACCTTGATTTGATTATTTCTGAGACCCCCTAAACACTAGTGAATCAAGAGACAAATTAAATTGAATTACATAAAATAAATAAAATTGTATTTATTTCAGTGTAGATTTATTTGTACACTGAGACATATTCAGCAGATTTATACATAAGTATTTGCGTATGTGACATATAGAGCGGTAGGCTGAGTCACAGCCCCCCAAAAATGCCATGTCCTAGTCCCCAATGAATATTTTATGTTACACGGCAAAAGAGACTTTGCAGATGTGGTTAAGGATTTTAAGATGGGAAGATTACCCTGGATTTATCTGGGAGGACCTAAAGTAATCAGTAGGATCCTTATGACAAGAAGGCAGGAGTGCCAGCGTCAGAAAGCGAGTTTTGAAGATGCTGTGAAGATGGAGGAAGGGGTCTTGAACCAAGGAATGCAGGCAACCTTCCACAGCTGGAAAAGATAAGGCTCCCTTAAAGCCTCCGGAGGGAACACAGCCTTATTAACACCTTGATTTTAGCCTAGTGAGACTTCTGTCTTACAGAACGGTCAATTGATTAATTGATGTTATTTTAAGCCTGTAAAATGTAAATCGGTGGTGAATTGCTATAGTAGCAGTAGGAAACATACACATATGGGTATGTGCATGTGATGCACATGTGTATATATATGCATACGTATGTGTATATGTATATGTATATGTATAGTGGTTATTTGTCAATACTCTAGTACAATTGCCTTTCTTTTGCTTAAAGTTTAGAGGCGAGACAGCAACAAAAAGATACACAAATCATTACATATTTACAACTGTGTTAGGTGCTAATGAAAAGTACACTGACCTATGAGAATGTTTACTATCCATGCTTCCTTCTCCTTGTTAAGGTGATAAGAGTACTATATTTATATACACATACACATGCATACATTTCTCCAAATTCTCCAGAATATATATAAAGTTGATCATCTGCATATACAAGGGGACACAATGTTGTATCATTTTTGTAAATTTAAAATAAAACAAATTTTTTAAGAGAAGAGTGCAGAAATTTTTTAATGTACCACATCATTTGTGACTATGACTTATTTACGTCTAGTTTGTCAATGTAAGCCTAGAGTAGATTCAAATATGTTTTCTAAGAAAGACTACTACTGTGCTAGTTTGAAAGTGTTGTGTGCCCCAGAAAAGCCACGTTCATTAATGCTGATTTGATATTGTAGGGTGGAAACCCTTTTGATTACATTATCTCCACAGAAATGTGGTGTGCCCAATTGTGGGTGTGGCCCTTTAGTTAGATGGAGATGTGACTCTGCCCGTTCAAGAGGGGTCCTGATTAGGTTACTGGAGTCCTTTAAAAGGAGGAACATTTTGAAGAAATGACAGAGCAGATGTAGATACTTGGAGGACAGCTGCTTCATAGCCAACAGAGAGATGTGGAGATACTAGGAGTGCCCACAGAGAGAGCAAATGTCTCAACATTGGCAGGGCCCAGTAGATGTTGCCATGTGCCCTCCCATGAGATGCTACGCAAGCCAGGACCCAGAGTTGTGTCCCAGAGTAGCTAAGTGAAGGCCCATAGATACTTAGAGAGGAAATCACTGGCATCAAAAGCTGGAAGCAACAAACGTGGAATAAGGACCAGCAGTTGCCAGCAACATGCCATGCAGTTGACAGGAAGGTAACCTCTTCTTGACGCATTATTTTGGACATTCTCACAGCCACAGAACTATAAACGTGTAACATAATAAATTCCCTTCATAAAAACTGTTCCATTTCTGGTATAATAAATTCTGGCAGCTTAACAAACTAATACAACTATTAAAAAAGAACTAAATTTAAAAATAAAGTTTCTATGCCTAGCAGAATCTTATGAGATTTTAGCAATAAGGAGTATTTTGATATTTAGTATGAAATATCCCCAAATCCCCCACATGTCAGAATACGATGCTAATGAATAAAAGTAATCTCCTTTCTATCTGAGAGATTTTATTTTTAGTTAGCCAAAATACTAGTATCTGTGATTATTAATTTTATAATATTCAAAAATAGACTTCTTTGCTTATTTCAGGATAAAACTGACAACAATAATTACATTAGGAAGTATTCTCCAGTAATATCTAAAATACTTTTGTTGTCAGAAATACAACGATTTCCATCACTGACAACCAGTCACATTTTTCCAGGAAAAGATTACCCAAAATGCTTCAGTACTGCATAGTGTATATTAAAGGCAACAAAGATAATTAACTCGGACTATTTACCCAGCCATTATCTTGCATGCTCAAATAAAAATTGCAATATTCTCAAAATCCAAAACAGTTTGTGCTTATTTTATCACATGCTGTGGGATTTTGTTGATTTTAATGGCATAATTGATTCCTTGTTGCAGAACAAGAAATGTGCAGAAAATTTATATGAACCATTTATCATCTTTTGTCATGTTAATTTTTAAATATGTTCTTCGGGGAGATAAGTAGAAAAGGCCATGGAAGGAAAACATAAGAAGTGGTTAGTTTTCTTAACAGTTTTCTCAAAAATGAAACTATGGTATTTGAAATGTTAGTCTTTTGAAATATGTTGATATTTTAGGGCAAAATTGATGTTCTTATTTCATCTTGTTTTCCCCAAGGGTTTTGTGATGAAAAGAGAGATAATCACCTTGATAATTTTTTCTAGTTTTATAAGAAATAGATTTGTATTTCCAAATAATGTTAAGGAAGAAACAGCATTTAATGATATAATCTTGAGAAATTAATGAAATAACTGAAATTCAACTTAGATAGTTGATTTTATTTGAGATAACAAAGTCTAATCTTCCTTTGAATATAAACCTCTTGAGGACAGGACCACATAAGTAATTCTCAATTGTTATACAATATCCATTTGTGATGACTATATTCACTTGCATTATAAGGATTTTCTATATTCCCAAGGTATTCTAAACAAATTGTGAAGTATATAACTTTCCAAAGATGCAGAATGTATCAAACTTCTCCAAAGATGTTTAGTAGAATGATATATGAAGTGCATTCTGTGTCAAATATGTCTCAGAGACCCTTGACATGTGTTTTAGTTTGTTAATGCTGCTGGAGATGCAATGCACCAGAAATAGACAGCTTTTATAAAGCAAATTTATTTATTAAGTTGCAAGTTTATAGTTCTAAGGTCATAAAAATATCCAAACTAAGGCATCCAGAGACAGATACCTTGACTCAAGAAAGGCCAACCTGGGAAGGCAGTGACTGGTATCTGCTGGTCCTTTGAATTCTCCTTTGAAACACCTTCCCCAAAGGTATTTTCTTTCTGAATCTCCAAACTTTTTCTCTCCAAAAGCTCTGAAGATTTTTCCAAAATGGTTCACTCTTGAAGGACTCCAGTAACCGATTCCACCTTGGATGGGTGGAGACACATCTCCATGGAAAACCACCTAATCAGAAGGTCCCACCCACCATTGGGTGAGTCACATCTCCATGGAAACAACTTAATCAAAAAGATCCCATTCAACAATATTGAATCAGGATTAAAGAACATAGCTTTTCTGTGATACACAAGAGTTTCCAACTGATACAACATGCAATACTGAACAGATGTTTATTTTAATCCAATTAGAAATTTTTACTGCTGCACTGATCAGAACCCTCACAATGCTAATGAGTGCTGTGAATTTCCAGGAATGGATATAGTATGCAATGTTTTGCCAGTTAGGGAAATTGGTCCTTGTTTTCTTCATTCTATAATCCTGAGCTTCCACATCAGGCAGCAGATTCTAAGTGGAAATGATGCTGCTTTTGAGCATATCCAAAAATTTTAAGAAGATCTGTCAGTTGCCTTCTTTTTCATACAACAGATCTAGATTAGAGAACACTTATTGAATTGACTTGTAAATTCAATCTGACATTAACTTTAATGATTTATGGACCCGCCCAACATGCATTCATCCTCATGTGAAATCAGCCCCAGGTTTTCAGAAGGGTCTTCCCTTCATCCACACTCAGTATGTGTAGTTTAGGTAAAGCTTACTGAACCCCAGCTCCAGGCATGGGCATGTGACTCGTGCTTAAATTTATCACATCCTCCACCTGCAGACATTAGTTCAGGAATGAGTTTCTGACCCAGTTCAAGACAATGAAAATCAAGCTAAACACTTTTTTATTTTTCCTAATGGGAATTTGGGGAAAGAGATATGCCATTTTCCAGTGAGACTGTAGCAGAAAAGTGACATGAGGCTGGTGCTCCCAGGAAGCAAAATGTAGAACATGAGAATAAAGCCAAGGCAGGAAAAGCAGGGCTTAGAAATAGGAGTAGAGCAGAGTCTACTCACCTTGCCTGATGTGCCTCCAGACCTTCCAGGCATGAGAGACAATCTTTTGGTTAAGCCATTTGAGCTGAATTTTGTCACTTACAATGAATGGATACACGAACTAAATCAGTGCCTGTACAGCTATACTGATTGTTCAGATAGGACCACTTCACTATGCCACTCTTGGCAACATTTTAGAAAAACTGCAGTTTTCTTATTCATAACTTAAACCAAATTATGATTCCCTTTCAAAGTCACCTCATTGAGAATCTCTTCAAGCAATGTACTGTTATAGAAGAGAAAACAACATTCCCAATATTACACGAACATTCTTTAATGGCCATGTACATAAAAATGAGAACACTGTGAAAAAGAAATGAATTATTACCAAGACGTGAGTCCATTTCAGAAAAAAGAAATTGATTGAATCAGTTCTCAGGCGATGCATATATCTCAATTTATTTATAACTTGAATAAATATTGCAAGATCCTTTAAAGCACACCCATCTCAATACTATGAAATTATCAATTAATTTTCAAACTGAGCAGGCAGTTGAAACTTTTTGTTAATAAAGAAGAAAGGGCGGCTGCCATGGCTCAGCAGGCAGAGCTCCGACCTGCCGTGCTAGAGGTCTGGAGTTCGATCCCTGGTGCCTCCTGCCCATATGCAAATTAAAAAAAAAGAAAAAAATAAATGAATACCTTTAAAAAAAAAATAAAGAAGAAAGACGTTACAAAAGTGAGGCACAGATAAAATGTGATGGTTATTACTCAGCTAATAATTTGAAAGACAAGTAAATTAGAGGTTAAAACTTGTGCCTCTTTTTATGTTTTCTTAAAGAAAACATTAGTGGAATTATCAACAAATGTCTTACATACTCTTTGGTATTTTCATCCAGATAAATCCTGCAGCCCATTGCCACTCAGCAGTGATCTGAAGCAGCAGAGCTGCTCTTAACATTTACTCTTGCTTGATGAGAAGATGTTGAAATACTCAGAAGTACACTTATTAAGTAAAAGAAATGACAGCGCACACTTTCTGTCTCTAAATGTTGATAAGGGGCTCAGAGGTAAAGGAGGCGATGCTTGCAAAATGCTAAGTTGTACATGAAAAGAAAGCAAGTCAGACTTCTTGTATTTCTTTATAAATCCTGATTTGCATTTGTTTATCTAACAAAAATATATTTAATAAACATAAAGGGAAAAATAAGTTATCAGAAAGCAAATTGAGATTAATGTGAATGTAGAGAGTCACATGATCATGGTGAGAAGAAGCCTCAGGGCATGAATTAGTCACTCATTAACATTTGCCTCTGGTGACTAGAGGCACAGAGTTAATAACTTATGTAACGTGTTTATCTGCTAATTTAGTCAGTTACTTGATAGATGTGAGAGACGTGCAAAGAAAGGTTATAAAGGTACTCACAGGTACTTTGTCAGTGTACCAGAAGATTTGCAATAAATGCAACATATAAAACTTTTTAAATAAATTTAAAGCATCAGTAAGCTAATTCATTCATAGCACTATAGACGTGTATCAAACAGAAGAGAGTGGTGCCATTTCATCAAAGTGCTGTGTAGGGGTACAAGCAATGTACTCAGTGTAATGCTGGGGGCACTGTAAAGGGAGGACAGCTGTGAAATATTCAAAATGTGGTCGGCTCTGTTTGGCCCTTATCTTCATTTCTTCCATTTCATGCATTTGAACCCCTGGAAGGTGGAGGTTAAACAGGCCAAAAGTGAAAAGCTGTGATTGTCTGGAATTCCCTGCAGGTTACCTGTAATCCCCCTTTACAATCAACCGAGTCTTTGAACAGTCTTTATGTTTCTGCTTTGCAGAATAAGAATTTCATAAAATATACAAGCTCCTTTTTTCTTTTCCTGTGAATAAAAATCTCAGTCTGTGATATAATTTTCAGTAGACATGTTTTCAAAATCCTCTGATTTTATGGACTTTTAAGTCAGTATTTATAAGATAAAATGTAAAGTGAAAATGTGCCTTTTGTGTGAAGACTAAGTTTTGTTTCAAGTACAGAGCTGTTCAGGTGGCACTGTCTATTGGCTAGATCACTGTATGTTATGAAAAAAATACATATATACATACAGTGTAGAAGAGTCAGAATTTTAACAGTAACACAGAATTCCTGCAAAGTTCTGAAAACAACTTTTTGTTATAGATAAGTTGTATACACTCAATTTTTATGTCACTATTTCTTTTGGATTAACAATTACATTTTTCTTACATAAGCTATTGTAAACCTGGAATCAGAGCCAATAATCTTTCTGTATTTAAATGTAGAACAGTATTACCATGGTTAAAATGGTAGCATCCATCCAGAGTAAATATGCTCAAATTGCAAATAAATATACATGATGTATCTGCAGCTTTGCAAATATGAGGCAGGGGCTCCCTCTGCATAGCCATGTGTGCACTGCTGTGGCCTTTTCAACTTTATAATATAGATAATAAAGCCAAATCTTTAAGATCAGAATTAAATAATTGGAATAAAAGTCTAACTCCATCTAGTAAAATATTTCCTAACTACTCAATACATTTGAAATTATATGGTCACTGCCAGTAGTAAATGTGCTTTTAAGAAAATAATCTACTCTTAGGCAGCAATGAAAAGTTATATGAAAATATCAAAAGATACTGTAGCTGTAAATGAAAAAATGCAACCAAAGTTACTAAAGCTAAAGACACACTGCAAATATCAGTAGCTATGCAATCATTATGTTACAGTGCAGCCATCAAAGTGATAAACATGTGGTTACAATGCAAAAAAAATCTGAACATGTTTTAAGAACGCAAAGGATGCATTAATCATAGCACAACTGTAGTGTCACCACCAGCTGGCTGGCTTCTGTGAATGAATGCACACATCCTTGCCCTCCACTCCAAAGGCAGGCATCTTGTCTTCACTTCACACACCTATCCCAGGACACACTTGCACCTTATCATCACTGGAATCTGTTCTGTCTCTGAAATCTAAACTTCAAACAACACCTTCTGACCAAATCAGATCCTTCCAGATCAGAAAGTGAGCTTCCTGATTGCTATTTTACTTGTTCTTCATGTTCAGCGTGGCCTCCAATCCTTGGACCACTCCATTTCTTGAAACCATCAACTGCCTCCCTGCTTCAGTTCCCCTCCTCAGCAGGCTATTCCATGCTGCCATGGCAATCGCCTCAGCAGTCATTCTGCAGATCACTAAGGCCAGCAATGGCTTTCATTTTGCCCAACCAATCAATACTTTTCTGATCTTACTTTTGTTAAAAACTTTGTGCTTTTTGACCCTACTGACCACCCTGTGTTCCTAGCCATTTTGTTTGCAAAAACGATTAAAGAAAATGCACTCGTACTCTTTACTACATGATGCATTTTACAAGAGGGTCGTGGTTCTACATCTTATGTGACTTGGCACTCCAATGCCTAGCACATGTTGTGGTCAATAGTAGATGCTTAATAAAATCTTACTGAATGACAAACATTCTTCTCAAGTAAAATTATACCTGGACTGATAATGACAATCAAATAACAGAGTGAAAGAAAGCGGTTATTGTCATTGTGGTAGAGAGAAGGGGAAATTCTGAGGCCAAGATATTTAGTTAATGATAAATATTCTTGTTTCTTTTCTCTCTGATAAGTGGTAGCAAAGAGTTCATTCATCCCATATAAAAGATGATGAAAAGGTGCCATATAACTCCATTCTATCCTACAAATTAGGCAAAGGATATGAGAACTTTCCTAGAGAACAAATTTTGTAGTGAGAATAACCATTACATGTTCTTTAAAATACATTCTCAGCTAATATAATATCTAGAGACACAGTCTGGTTGTGTGGAAAGCACTTTTGACAGGAAACTGCAGACCTTGGTTCTACTTCTAACTCTAGCTAATGTGCTATGTTTTCTAAGAGAGGTTAGTTAATGTCTTAGAATTCAGTTTCCTTACTTTTCAAAAGATTGGATTAGATGATTCTTAAGGTCCCTTTCAGCTCTAAAATTCTATTCCAATCTGATGAGATTTAAAATTTTAAAGCCCTTGCATCTTATTTTTGTAAAATGTGAAAGTTACCATTCAGCACTTTATTTTGCAAAAAAAAAAAAAAAAAACCAGTTTATTTGTCAGCTTTTCATGATACTTTTATACTTCCATCCAGGACAAAAATGTTAGCTTTTCAGGCATTTCAATCCTTATAGTTTTCATAAAGAAATAGCTATATGTCATATTATTTCTTATTTCCATTGGATTAGTAATAAATAATTTAAACTTTTTAGAGTTGGAAAACATTTTATGTGTTTTTTCTCTGAATTGCATGCTACAGTGTTTTATGCCAAATTAATTGCATCAAACTAAGACAATGCAAATGCAGTCAAAGAACAGCTACTCAAACCTTGAGCTTATTTTCAGAAAGATGTCCATACAGTCCACTATTTTAATATTCTCAAATGAGGACTAACATCATTACCCATATTAACATATGGTGCATTTCAAGCACTTCCTTTCAGATTTATAAAGTAGCATGCTATAAAAAAGCTCTTTATACCAAAAAGAACATTTCTATTCTTTCAACAATAAGCAATAGTTAATGCAAACATATTATACAAGTATGTTGAAATTACCTTTTTAAAAGTCAACAACCAGGACAGCGTATGAATGTCACATAAAATTTATTAAATTCAATGTATTCTCAGTTTGCCGCATTTGTCATTTGAAGGACTTCAATGAGGTGACTTTGGCTAGAATATCTTGTGATTCCATGAGAGAGGAGGGTAATTAATGAATGATACCAAACTTAAGCCACACCCTGAGACTTGTGTAGGACTATCATTGGAGAAGAGAGGGAGACTGGACTTTCAGGCAGAGAGGACATCCTAGACATGTTACTACACATCCTTTCCCTGCCAAAGACAATTTGCCATCTCCAAGAGAGATGGCATAATGCATCCTGGGGTTGACACTAGGTGGAGAAGGCGTCGTGAAATGAGCTGTGGATTCTGGTGCAGGACAATAGCCAGCCCAAAGTGATCCACCAGTGGTGAAGACAAAGGAATAAATAAGCCAATGCCACTTTCCTTCTACCCCCTGATGTGCTGCCTTTGGCTGAAACCAAACAGGCAGCAGAGGGCAAGGGAGCTTGTCAGGCAGTGGCAGAGTGAAGAAGGGAAGACAATGGATGTAGAGGAGCCAACTGAAGTACCACAGAATAAAATGAAAATTTAATACTGGGTTTGTTAGTTTAACATGCTCAAATGAATAAACAAAAGCATCAAATCCTTTTAAAACGTAAAAACAATAAAGTATTAAATCGAAACCCAGCAGAACTGAAACAAGAACAGGTAAAACTCTTGGAAATAAAAACATAATAATAAATGAAATCTTTTCATCTCAGTAGACTAGACAAGCCACGGTCAAGTAGAGACTTCTGTGAATTGAAAGAGAATAAATAGAAACTCATCCAGATTGCAGCCCAGAGAGAACATTAGTTTACAAGTACATGAGAACAGTTAAGAGATGGGAAAGATGGATTATGAACATATGTATAATTATATTTTCTCAAGAAGAGATTAGAGAGAATGTTCAACAACCCAATTTTTAAAGATGTAATATCTCAGAATGTTAAAGAATAGAAAGATAACATAAGCCTTCGGATTAAACTTTGTATACAACAATCAACTAATTTCCATATAACAGCAACACACAATTATAGAATGGAATTTTTAAAAATAACATTTACAACATTTCAAAATAATCAATTACTTAGAAATAAATCCAATGAATATAAAAGACTTGCAGGAGAAGATCTATAATATGTTATTGAGAAAAATTAAAGAGCAAAATTAAAGGAAGGACATACCATTGTGTCAAATTTCTGTTGCCCCCATAATGCTAAATAACACATCCCCAAAAGCTAGGTGGCTTAAAACACAAGCATTCATTCAGCTAACTTTACCCACCAGTGATTTAGTCAGCGTGATTCTTCTGGGTTCACTTGAATGTCTGTGGGATTGGCTGGTTACAAGCTGAGGAGTTACATATCTGGGGGTCAGTACCATCACATTTGTGAAATCTGCCTCTGCTCTAGGAATTTGCCATATCCTCCACCAGACTAACATCAACAAGTTCTCATGGCAAAGGGATAGAAGCAAGATGGGAAATGGAAATAGACGCAAACTTTTTAATCCTCTGCAGAAAATCTGCTAACCTCTCACTAACCAAAGCAGTTTACTGGGCAGGGTGAAGCCAGGTTCCTCTCTTGAGGAGGGAACTGCTAGGTCACATTGCAAATGCACAGGTATAGGGAGGGATGCCAAACTGGAGCCACTAACGACAAAAAACATGTTTGCTAACTAGAAGACTCAAAATTGTAAAGGATGTGAATTCTCCCCAAATTGATCTTTAGATTCGGAGCAATTCCAAATAATATCCCATTGCGGAGGGGGTGAGTGGGGGGTGGAATCTGGTGTTATAATTCATATGAAAATGCAAAAGTTATCTTAAGAAAAATCTTGAAGAATAGTAATAAACCTGGAGAACTAACACTATCATTTATCAAAATTATTCCAAAGTACAAGGATAGACACATAGAACAAGTGAACAGAACAAAGGGGCCAGAACAAAGCTTTAGTTTTAAACCTTTTTAGAACAAAAGTGACACTGTAGTACCGTGGGGAAAGATAGTCTTCAATAAATGATGCTAGATTGATTGAAATTATTTTTGATTCCTCCCTGACACCATATATAAGAAACAATTCCACATGGATTGTATATCTGATTGGGAAACATAAGACAATAAATTCTAGAAGAAAACTTAGTATATCCTCATGGTTTGAACATAAGTAAATATTTCTTAAACAGGGCACCAAAAGGGCTAACCACAAAAGAAAAATTAATAAATTAGACCATAAAAGTAATGATAACTGACTCTGTGCTTAAGTGACAGAGAAATAGCAAAAATAAAACTTTATCTACATTGTCCAATATCTTAGCCTGGAGCCCTAATGGCTATTAAATTTCAATTTTAAATTAATTTAACACTTAAAATTCAGTTGTTCAGTTGCGTTAAATATATTTCAAATGCTCAATAACTATGTGTGACTAGTGGTTGTCACAGTGGACACTGCAGACGTAGGATATTTCTATCATATAGAAGGTTCTGTTGTGAGCAATGAATCTAGATAATAACAAAATGTGCTACGGGAGGGATTTAATGTTAATTTAACTATAATATGGCTTTTATCTTGCTAAAGAAAAGATAGAAATAACTTTAGATTTTTTTTGAAAAGTATAATCATGCTTCCTTGTAAAATAAGTAAGAAATAAAATGATTTAAAAAATAAAAATCAATCTCTATTTCTCTCCACACATGTAGACTAGAGAAAGGATTATAGAAAACTACTAATCCAACAGAAGTCACAGAAGGTGGAAAATGCATTTGTTAGGGTTGGATTCAGCTAAAAGAAACACACACACACTCACTGGCTTAGAGAAGGTGTTTAATGTTTGCTCACATGAATGCCCAAAGATATGAAATCCAGACCTGGGATGGGTATTCAGTTCAATGTCCTCCTCGGGAAATATCCAACTAACCATTCAGCCATACCTAGAGTGTGGTTTTGTCCTAATGGTTCAAGGATGCATGCATAAAAATACAAGGCAGAATAATGCTAGAAGGGGAAAAAAAACTTATCCTCCATTGTCTCACAACTAAGAACCATGAAAGATGGCATGCCCATTAGCCAGAATTTAGAGCTTAGCTGCATACTTACACTTAAGGCTAGGGAGGCAGGAACAAGTTGGCTTTTGTGTAGTTGGCCATGTTCCCAGCTAACTAATAATATAACTTTGTTATACTATTACTATTAGTTATATTAATTTAGAAGTAAAGGAGGACAGTGAGAGGAACACTATGCTATCTTTGCTATAGATAATTAATGCAAAATAAAAATAAAAAATAAGCTCTTGTATTAGCAATTATAATAAATATTAATGGATTAAATTCTTATATGAAAAGATAAAAATTGCAAGACTGTTTTTTAATCCAGCTGCATGCACCTTACATGATATATATATAAAATAAAAAAGAAGAAAATAAAAGATTGGAAATTATACTGTGTGAATAATAATCAAAAGAAAGATATATCAGTAATATTAAAATTGGACAAAATAATATTAAAGGTGCCTGCCTACCTACTATACACTAAGAGTTATGAAAAGAAACTCACTCTAGACACATTTTGGTAAAATTTTGGAATGCCAGTGATAATGAGAAAATCATAAAGGCTTCCAGAAAGAGAAAAGAGATAACCTACAAAGGAATAAGAATCAGATTGACAACAGATTTATCATTGGACACACTCGATGCTAGAAGTAAATGGGGCAATATCATGAAAGTTCAGCAGGAAAACTATTTTAAACCTACAATCCTATACCCAGACAAACTGGCATTCAATTTTGAGGGTAAGACAAAGATATTTTTGGATATTGAAGAATTCAGGAAATTTATTTCTTACATACATTCTTTGAAAGAATTACCAGCAGATGTATTATAGCATTGTGACTACAAATGTGACATACAAATACAGACATACAATATCCTTCTTCCCAACACACACATCTAAAATCAGCAGGTAAAACTGGAAAATAACATACCACATCTCTAGCTGGGAAGTGTAGATGCAAAGCTAACAACATACTTGGGGCTGAGGGGAGAGGAAAGTTATAAGTATTATCTAAATTTTGGCAAACTTAAAGAGTATTTTAAGAAATGTAATGGTAAACATCATAGTCTGTATAGGGGTAAACTTTCTATAGCCACAGAGGGAAGGGGGAAATCTGTTTGTGTAACCCCAGAACAGGAAAAGGGAGAGGGAAAGAGATAGAAAAGCAAAGGGGAAAAGATGGCAAGATAAGTAGAAGCAAATGCAAAAAGCAGAAAGCATATCAAGAGAAGGATATTTCATAACTTATTTATCACGATGTGAATCTTGGATCTTTGCATTTTTCCTTTGAATATGTTTAATATTCTTATTAATAAAATTTAAAATTTTACACATCTTCTAAAAAATAAAATGAAATGAAATTTTAAAAATAACATAAAAGTCAAGAAGCATTAACAGGGGTAAAGAGGATCACAGAATCCTTCAAGAAATAGAAAAACTAGAACCTTGCATGCAATTAACTACACAGCCTCAAAACATATAGGGATGAGACAGAACGAATTATTAACATGAATTGATATTTCCACAATTATAGTGGGAAATTTTAATACAACTGTATCAGGAATGATGAAACCAAGTAATCAATGGGTATTTAATGTTAAAAATCAGCAATTGTTCTAGTACATATAGATATATAAATCCTGCATGAAAAAAACATAAAATATGTATTCTTTTTGTTCTATTTTTATTTTCATATAATTTTTAACATATACACATATTGGAGAAATGGCACACTGAGTGCCAGATGTCCTCATTCATCTTCCCTTAATGTTTACAACTTGCATAAACATAGCATATTATCAAAAATAAGAATTTAGCATTGTACAAGACTATTACTTAAACTAAAGACTTTCTTTGAATTTCACCAGTTTTCTCACTAATGGACGTTTTCTGCTCCAAGATCAAATCCAGTGAACCATGTTGCATTTACTCATCATGTCTCCTAAGTCTCCTCTAAACTGTGATAGTTTCTCAATCTTCACTTATCTTTCATGACCTTCACACATTTGGAGAGTACTGCTCAGTTATTTTCTAAAATGTTTCTCAATTTGGGTTTGTCTGATATTTTCTTATGATTAGATTGGATTTATGAATTTTTGCCAAGGATAAACCAAAAGTGATGTGTCCTTCACAGTACATTATATCAGGGAGAACATGAGGCTGATACTTCTTATTACTGGTGGTGTTAACTCTGATCACTTAGCTAAGATGGAGTCTTCCAGGTTTTTCCACTATAAAGTTATTGTTTTTCCCTTTGCAATCAACAAATGTGTTAAAACTAGGCAAGTGTCCTCAATTTTCACCCACTGATTTGGAGCAAACCTGGGAGTATTTAACCCAATAACCATTGGTGTGATTTTCTTATGGGGTTTAGTTCCCTTGTTTTATATGTATTTATTAATTATAATTAATAAATGCAAGCTATAAATAGATAAGCTATTGCTTTCATCTATCTATCTATCTACCTACCTATCTATCTATCTGACTCAGTGGTTATTTCCTTTAGTCACTGGGTAAAATCCAATGTTATCATTGTTTTGTTTCTCAGATTATTGCAGATTTGGCCATTGGGAGCTCTTTTAGGTCGGCTCTTATACCTTTCAATATGCTCTATCATTTTTCGAGCACTTTCTTACTTTCCAGCACCAGAAAATGTCTAGGCACACTTTGTATTTTCCCTGCCCCAGACATGGAATCAGCCACTTCTTGAAGGAACTCTGTTTCTTCTTGAGAATGATTTTTAAAGTAACGTGCTTTAAGTACAGAGGTCATATTAATAAAATTTGATCCCATAATAAGTCACATTAAAAGTCTCAATAAATTTTTAAACCAACGTCAAAGAAAATAGGTTCTCTGATAATCAGTAAAGTCAATGTCAGAGTTTTGGTAAAATAAAATATTTTTTTCAGCAATGCTTATTGAAGAAGGAGAGACAGACCAAATTTTTATTAGAAATAAAAGGGAAGAAAATCACAGGTACAATAAGAATTTTTAAAATAATAACTTTATGGGAATATATTTGAAATCCTAAATGAAAGTAATAATTTTCTAGAAAATATATAAATGACCAAGTTTTTTGCCTGCATGAAGTTGAAAAGGTGAACGTACAATAACCATCATCAAAACTCCTGCCTTGTCCCCCATGATACAACAACCAAAAGGAAAAAGACCCAGTTTTCCAAGAGTTCAGGCAGTTGAAAAAGAGTGAAAAATCCTCCTCAAACATTATTAGGCCCATATTATTTTTAATATTTTTATTTTTATTGATATATATAATATACTCACATACCACATAATCATCCAAAGTGTAAAATCAATGATTCACAATATCATCATATAGCTGTGCATTTATCACAATCGACTTTTGCGTGTGTATGTGTGAAAAATAACATTCATACAAGAAAAGGCAATAAATTTCAAAGCACATTGCAACAATTAGTTATAGAAAGCTTTCAGAGTTTGATATGGGTTACAATTCCACAATTTTAGGTTTCTACTTCTAGCTGCTCACCTGTGATAGGCCCATATTATATTGATATTCTAAGCAGATAAAGATAATAAAAGAGGGAACACTTTAGACAAAGCTCCTTTTTAAACACAGATGGAAAATTCTAAATAAAACAGCAATTGAATTTAGTATACTACATACTTTTAAAATACATGATAATCAATAGTTTATATCCAAAATTGCAAAGATATTTCTTCATAAAAATAGGTTAACTTAATAAACCATATTAATAGATTAAAGGAATAAATTTGACTGACACTGAAAAAACATTCACTAAAATCAAAACTTATTCTTGACAACAACAAACGAACAAAAACTCAACAAACAAGGGTAGAAGGATGCTCCCCCTAAACAGATGGAAAATACCTAAAAAATCCACAGTGAACCACATTTGTGGGCCACAATTTTAAATTTCCTTAAGGATAGATAAAATACAAGGATATCCTGTTTCCATGACTATATGGAAAGTATAGAAAATACTTTAGTATGGAATAGTATGGAAAATAAATAATTATTTATTTGATTTATACATACCTTGTATATAAGCTATGAAAAGAAAGAGACAAATCAGTCTTTAATTGCAGGCAGTATGGCTTTTCACACCAAAAAATCCAGAGAAAAATCCAATTCAATTTATAAGAGTTCAGCAAAATTGCCAGATAAAAGATCAACATATGATTAAAGATTATTCCAATAACCTATTAGAATAAACTACTAGAAATATAATAGAAAAAAGATTAGGTTAAGATAAGAGTTGATACATTAGGGTGCTTGGTAGAGGTGCACCAAATGCATATTTTGGTCAAAAACCAAGTGCCACAATGTTAAAATCAATATATGGCCACAGATCAGATAAAGCCAAATATGACTACTGTACACAAATTTCTAGAATACAAGAATAAATCTGAAGTTTCATAAAAATTGTAAATATTCTTAGAATTTCATTAAATGTTTGTGGTCAAATTTTAAAATATATAGTAGAATATCTTTATGACCTTTTATTATCTTTATCTACTTAGAATATTATTGCTACATTGCTTCTGTAGCAACTGCACCCAACATTAAAGCCATTAAATAGGCACTCCTATTCAATTAAGTTTGGTTAAGGAGAAAAACTCATGGCCTAAAGGGAATTAGTTACCTGAAAATTAAACATTTTAGGTTACTTTGTTTATTTTTTAATACAGTACACTGAACAATTGCACAAAGATTCATATTGTCATACAATCTCTATCATTCTGCCTTATAGTAAATAGAGTAAATATTTTTGATTTATACAAATGGTTCAAAAAGGAAAGGATATTGTTCTTAAGTAGTGAACATATTCTCTGTCATTATTCTAATTTCATCCTCAAATTCTAATAAAATTGTCATATAATCTCTATCATTCTGCCTTATAGTAAATAGAATAAATATTTTTGATTTATACAAATGGTTCAAAAAGGAAAGGATATTCTGCTTAAGTAGTGAACATATTCTCTGTCATTATTCTAATTTCATTCTCAAATTCTAATTCAATCTTCAAACTTACCTTCCTACAAATTTAGTTTTTCATGATATTAGCATTTCACAGTGATGATTAATTACCACAGCATTGTGCTTCTGCAATAACAAAAATATATTTTTACATCAAAATAATATAAAATTTGACCATAGAAAGAATACAAGAAGGATTTTCTGAGTTACATCCAGAATGTTTACATAAATTTGAAAAGAATATTTAGATATTCACAAAAAAATCTGTATAGCAGATCTTATTTTTATTACCAGTGTTGTAACACTGAGTATATATGAAATAAACACTTGACATCTGGGAATTATTGATCATGCACAAGTTCAGGAATACCAGAAAAATATCAAAGTAGACTTTCAGCTATTTAGTCTTCTAAAGACCAAGGTAGAAGCCACACTGAACAGCTGGGTTTGCCCCAATATCAAAGCCAAACAAAATGTCTATGCAACTCTATTAGAGTTAAACCTAACAGAAATTATAATAGCATGTTGAATAATATAAATAAAGACCTGAACAAATGGAAATAAATGATGCTGGTGGATGAAAAGTTGCAATATTGCAGATTTATAATTTTCTCCAAACTAATTCAAAACTTCAATTCCAAGCAAAATCCTGATGAAGTTTTTCATAGAACTTGACAAATTTATTCTAAAATTCAGAGGGCAGAGCAAGTGGGAAAAGCTAAGTCTTAGGAAAATTAAGGAAGAATATGGTGGCTATCTCCAAACCATGTTGAGGAAGATGAATCTTTTCTAATTCAATCAGGTGAGCTTGCCCTGCTTGTGTGTGTCTTACCCTAATAGATGCAATTTAGATGGATGCAATAGAATTGAAATGACAGAAGCAATCCCACGAATATTTGTAAGCTAGTTATATGACATACGAGTCATTAGAAATAAGTGAAGTTCCCGGTGCAAAAATAAATAAATAAATAAAAATTAAAAAATAAGTGAAGAATATATTTTTCAATAAATGCTACTGTGAGAACATATTTTGCTATATGTAACAAAAATGAAATTAGAGGTCTACCTTAAAATCCATTCCAATTAAATTAAACATAACTTCTAAATCTTTTGAAAAAAAATATATAGTAGAATATCTTTATGACCTTAAGTTTGGGAAAGATTCTTACAAGATTACTTAAAAGTTTCAAGCATAAAAGAGAAAAGAGAATAATCAGGGATGTTTCTGTACACCATTAATAAATAATTTAAAAAATATTTTTTTAAAATTCCATTTACAATAGCAACCAAAAGAATATAATATTTAGGAAAAACTTTAATAAAGAATATAAAGGACTTGCACATAGAAAACTGCAAATCATTACTGAAAGAAATAAAAGAAGACCTATATAAAGGGAAAGGTATTCTGTGCTTATGGATTGGAAAAATTGTCTATAAGATGTCAATAGTACCCAAACAAATTTATGTTTTAACAATCCTAATCAAAATTTCAACAGCCTTCTTCACAGTAATGCAAAAGCTATCGTCAAATTCATATGGAATAGCAAAGGACCCCAAGAAGCCAAAAATAGCTAGAAAAGAGGAACAAAATTGGAAGATTCATATTTCCCAATTTCAAGACTTATTACAAAGCCACAATAACCAAAATGATGTAAGACTAGCAAATGGTAGACATATAGACCAAGGGAGTAGAATTGAGAGTTCAAAACAAAACCCGAAAACACATATCTATGGCCAATTGATTTTTTTTAAATATTTTTATTGAGATATCTTCGTGCACCATACAGTCCATCCAAAGTCTACAATCAATGACTCATAATTTTATCACATAGTCGTATACTCATCACCATGATCATTCTTAGAACATTTGCATCACCCTAGAAAAAAGAAATAAAAAGAAAAAGCCCATATATCGCATACCACTTACCCCTTCCTCTCATTAACCACTAGTATTGCAATCTACTTAATTTTTTACCCCTTATCTCCCTATTATTTATGTATTTATTTGTCCTTATTTTTTTACTCATTTGTCTATACCCTGGATAAAGGGTGTGTCAGCCACAAGGTTTTCACAATTACACTGTCAAAGCTTTATAGTTATACAACCATCTTCAAGAATCAAGGCTACTATAATACAGTTCAATACTTCAGGCATTTCCTTTGAGCTATTCTAATATGAAAAAACTAAAAAGGGATATCTATATAATGCATATGAATAACCTCCAGAATAACCTCTTGACTCTATCTGAAATCTCTCAGCCACTGAAACTTTATTTTGTCTCATTTCTCTCATCCCCCTTTCGTTCAAGAAGTCTCTCTCAATCCCATAATACTGTGTCCCGGCTCATCCCCAGGAGTCATATAGCCCACATGGCCAGGAGTTTTATACACCCATGTAAGTTGGAGGGCAGTGACCAATTGATTTTTGACATGACTCATAATTCCACCAAACCCACTCAAAGGAGAAAGAATATTCTCTTCAACAAATATAGCTGGAAAAACTGGATATTCACATGCGGAAGAAGGAAAGTGGACCCCTGCCTCACTCCATTTAAAATATTAGCTCAGAATGAATCAACCTCAATATAAGATCTAAAAGTATAGCACTCTTAGAAGAAAATACAGGAAATATCTTTAGCACCTTGTATTGGGCAATGAAATCTTAGACTTTACATCAACAATATAAGCAAAAAAAAATACATAAATTGGACTTCATCAATATTAAAAAATTTTGTGCATCAAAGGACATTATAAAGAAAATGAAAAGACAACCAACAGAATAGAACATATTTGGACACCGTATCTATGATAAAGGTTTAATATCCAGAATGTATGAAGAATTCCTATAATTCAGCAATGAAAAGACATTACAATTCAAAAATGAGCAAAGGGCTTGAAGAGATACTTCTCTAGGAAAATATATAAGTAGCCAATTAACACATGAAAAGATACTCAACATCATCAAATGTACATCAAAACGACAATGAGATATCACCTCACACCCACAGGAATTAAAATGTCTCTAGGATCAAAAAAAAAAAAAAGAACAGAAAATAACAAGTGCTAGCGAAGATGCTGAGAAACAGGAACCCTAGTACATTGTTGGCAGGAATGTAAAATGGTGCTGTGCTGTGGAAAGCAATCAGTGCTGTGGAAAGCAATCAGCGGTTCCTCAGAAAGTGAAGTATAGAATTACCTTACAGCCCAACAATCCTACTTTTCAGTACATACCCAAAAGAACTGAAAGCAGAGATCTGAACAGATATTTGTACAGCAGTTTTCACAGCAGCTTTATTCACAGTAGCCAAAATGTGGAAGCAAGTGCCCAAGTGTCATTAACAGATGGACTGATAAACAAAATGTAGTGTATGGGGTGGGCCACGGTGGCTCAGCAGGCAGAGTTCTCGCCTGCCATGCCGGAGAGCCGGGTTCCATTCCTGGTGCCTGCCCATGCAAAAAAAAAAGTGGTGCATGCATACAGCAGAATGTTAAATGTTATCCAGCTATATGCCAGAGTGAAACGTCAGATACAAAAGAACAAATCTTGTATAACTCCACTTAAATGAAATAACTGAAATGTTCAAATTCATGGAGACAGAAGAGAACAAGTTGCTGGGTGTTAGGGGAGAGGGAATGGGCAGTTAATACCTACCAGGTATGGAAAAGTTTTGGGACTGGATGGTGGTGAAGGCAGCAGAACACTGCGAGTGTAATTAATCTCACTGAATTCTATGTTCGGGGGTGGCTCAATGGGAAATTTTATATGATTTATACTATTAAAAGAGATACTGACACTTAAATACAATATATGATCCTACACTCGACCTAACAATGGAATAGAAAATGATCAAAGCTGAAAAAATGCAACATAGACTGATACTGCATTAAAAAAAAAAAACACCTTGTACAGCTATAGTATTAATGGGTGCATGGAATGAATAAGCATCTGAGTGAATAGTGTAAGAGTGATGGAATGGACTAAGTTATTGCAATTCTTTCTGTAATATTTTATTTCCTTAAAAAAATCTTGAGTGTGTCAAATTGTTAAAGTTTGATTAAATTCAGTGGTATTTTCTTTTGCATCGATGAAAGTGTTGCATACTTTTCTGTATTTATTTTAATTGCCGATAAAAATAAGAGGTTTTACCAAGCTCAATCAATAGAGAATGATGAGAGGCAGGGCTAATGTAACCATCACAGAAAACACAGACGCAAGACAAAACACTTAAAAAAAAATAAAACAAGCTACATATGCTGCTGTTTTCCCCTTATATAACTATAAAATGCCACTTTCAATAATGAAGGATATGTAGGTATGAGGCATAACTTTCTTTATATACCAATCATCAAAATATGGTTTAAGAAAATTATTTTTAGTCTGTGTTCAGGAAATAAGATTTCCTAGTAAAAATAAAAGACTCTCGTCCAAAACAAAAATAAAATATCTGTACATAATGTGGCTGGTGCTTTAATGAATTGAATGACCAAAATTAGAAAGAAATTCCTTTGAAATATAAAAATTATCATATTTATATTTGATGATGTAAGTTATATTTAGATAAGAAATGTAGACTTTTTTAAGAGTGAAAATTGAAGGTTAAAATTGGCTCATTCTATGAAAAGTACGATATTTTTAATAAACAATTTCTAACCATTTAAATAGCTGAACAATGGTTTTGAGTTCCCAAAATTATTCATTTTATAGGTAACTGATTCTTTTTCCTAGACTTCCAATTGCACTTTCAACCACATAGTTTATGATATTAGTTACGCCAACATTTCATCTATTTATAGTATCTTATGCACTCTATTGCCATTTAGCATAGAAAATACCCATTTGTAAACAAAATGGTGATACATTATGATAGCCAGAGGGCAGAGCTTTACCTGGACAGAGATTCATCATTTTTTAATGCAGCACAGCTTGATGCTTGCAATATCATCAAGCACTCTGAAAGGTTCATGCCAGAGATTGATGATCTAAACAATTACTGAAACTTAATAATGGCATCAGCAACTGCAGGTTGGCATTGCACACAACAGAAATAGAATTATTACTTTCTTTTGTATGCATTTACTTTTTGGCTAAGTTACATCAATATTTCATCCATAGAGAAAGTTAAAGAAAGCTGCTATCTTACATTATTCTACATTAGTGATTATATAGGGCAGATAGATTGCTTTATTAGCAAGTACCATATCAAAGATAATTCCCTTGCAAGTCATCTGTAAAACATTATGTAACAATATATTAATGGATTTATCAAACAGCATTTTACTGTCTCAATAATACATGGGAAGAACCAAATGGAAATCTGGAGGAAAAAATGACTTGTTGCCGTCAGGTTGCTTTAATGTCAAGTATTTCAAAATGATACATAATTTGTTTTTGCCACCTGTAGTATGTACGATGTAACTGTGTCAAAGAAGATGATGTTCTGGCTTCCTTTTTTTTCCCTCCTAAGGATTTTATATCTTAATTGAAGTAGATTTTGCTGAAAGTTGTCTCTCTTTGGACTTAGAAGGATTTCTCGATGTATCTGATTTGGCCAATTTCAATAATCTCATTGAGAAGTACTAAAAAAGATGACATGATTTGCACGAACAAAGAATTATAAGGAAAAGACACAGCTTCTGTGATATTCCAAACGTGGCTGAACTGTACATGTAAATACCACGGTTGAATCGACTCATTTCATAACTTACTATTTTTATTCTTTTCTGAGATATTTACATATACATAAAAATTGGAGACTACAACTGAATAAAATACAAGTCAAGCAGTGACTTTTTAATTTAAATCTTGTAGTGAGCATTATCAACAAAGGTTTGCCATTGAAAAGTTGTTTTGCTTTTGTTTTTGTTTTTTTTGCCTTGTAGTAGTGAATTAACGACAGAAGGACACCCAGTGTAAACTATTCTGCAGACAGGCCAATAATGAAAACATAGTTAAAGCAGTAAAGCTTGCCAGCTACTGATGAGACTCAGGAGAAATTTCTTAACAGATGTTTCCCTGAGCAAATATATACTTTGCCTACTCTGATTATGATGGTCTTGAGAATTCGTGATTTGATTCAACACTCAGCCACTCTTCAGCAGCCTCATAAAAATATGATTCTCACAAAGAGTAAATTCTAAATTTTCCTTTCCTAAGAACCAATATATAACATATTTATGGTATTCAGCCCCATATGGGGAAACAGTCGTCCAACAGCACTGTTTATAACACTGTAATTAAGGTTGTGTCAGCATTTTATTATGAGCGAAAGGAAGAAAGCCTTTGTTTTTTTTATTTTATACGTGCCCTTTAGTCGAGTGTCCAGTGACTGCAGAATCTGCCCTGACCTCCCACTTGCCACTTGCTAAGGATTTCTGCTGTCTTGCTTTTGGCTGAATGATTTGTGTACAAACAGTTTTAAGAGACCCCTTTTTATTTTTAATAACTAGGACACAGTCCCTGACACAGTCTAGCCTTTCAGGCAAATGTCAAATCATTATAATATCCTGAAGACTTCTTTCTGAAATAAGCATTAGCAGGAAAAAGTGGATGGTTTTTAACATCAATAAAACAAAGTATAGAGAATAATTGTGAGGGTCACAATTACTGAGTCCTATCATAATGCCTATCTCTGGCATCTCTGTGGTTTTACTAATATCTATCTGTGTATATGAAACCATAATGGTAGGCATTATTTCCTTCTTTTATTTCTTCAATTTTCTAGCTTTTTTTAATTGCTGAGAAAACATCAAACTATGCACTTTCCAATTGTGTGCAATTTATTTAATTGCACCTCAATCTCAAATTCTCTGAGTTTTGAATGGGGATAATAAAAATATCCACTTTATCAGACTATGAGAAGATTAACTTGGATAACCCATGCAAAGATTTTAGCACGGAGCCTGGCACATAATAATTTCCAGCCTTCCCTACTATGGATTCATTTTAGTTATTAGCATATATCCCTCATCTGCAGTTACCTCAGATGCAGGTAGTCTAAAGAGCAGATATCTAATTTTCTACCTGAAGCCAAATCTTTACAATATCCCAAGACTTCTTTGAAAAATTCTAATGTGAGTTATACATAAATGAAGTCAATGATTTCAAATTAATGAAATCAGTGACTACTGTAAGATTAATAAAGTACCTTCTAGGTTCCATGAAGGGGGAAAACCGCATCTGTTTTATCAACATGGCAGAGTCTCATGCCTGGCATAGAGGTTTGTGCTTCATAAAATATGAGCCTTCAGTGCTATTAAATTACCATGACGTGCAGTCGCACAACTATTTAAGTGAAAATAATCCATTTTCGAAGATATGAATTCAATTTCTGATATGGTTAGTCAGTGAAAAGATCATACTTGCTCTAATATTTGTTACTTAACAGGTTTTATATGGATCTTATTAGAACTAACTATAACTTATATTTTCAACAAGAGGCTTTGAGCTAAAACTGGAAGCCACGTTATGCTGTTATCAAGGTGTACTAATCAAATCGCCTAGACTGAGCAACTGTCAAGAAACAACAACAAAATCACACAGAAATCCTGAACCAAGGACAAATTCAACACAGCTCTTTACACCTCCTTTCCATGACCTGAAAATATTTATTACTGAAAATGCCTCTTACTGATAAGCCAAAATTCTCCTCACTCTTAATTTATACTTACAAAATTTCCAGTACTTCAGGAGCATCTCTTATCAAATTCCATTTAAAAGAATAATTGTATCTGTGCATAATTAAAAATAAGAAGTATCTAGCTGATAATATTTCCTGCTTATATTTTGACTATAATGTACTTTTAGGCCATCTTAAAATATGAATGAACAATCCCCTGTACAATCTGGTGAGAGCCCAGTGATAAATTGGCTCTATAAAATATTTATCAATGGTAAATTAACTGACAGGACAGCCCTTCCCCATAACAACAGAGTCACTAGCGTACATTCTAGGCTGTGTTCATAGGTTTCTTTTCATTTGTAGTTTTGAATTTGACAGGTGGCAGATTCCAAAACATAGCCTCTCAGAAACTGGCATTAGTGCTTTATTATCACAGAATCTAAATATTTCAGCATGTCCTGATAGGCAAGAAAATTCAAATCTTTGAGGAACCTCCTTGACCGTTTCTAAGAGATAATTCACAGGTGCCACCTTCCCTTCCCCAACTGCAACATTCTCAGCGGTTGAAAGCTGCTAGAATCATTAACTGCCTCCGCATTATGCCATTTCTCTTCCTGTCCAACCTGTCACCTCCACGCTGTCCGCAGTCTTTCCTTGCCTTACCGACTCCCTCTCAGAAATGCATGTCAGGAAAACTGGCTCATTCCTTCCCTCCTGCTGCTTGACAGGCTGCTATTTTGCCATTGTCCTCCTGGGGGCGCTGCTGGACTGTGAGCCTGCTCTGAATGGGAAGCTGATTTACTGCCAATCTCCAACCAGCCCAGGAAGAGAGAGATTCTTTGTTAGAACAGAAGCGTCTGCTTTTAACCAGTGCTATAGGCCATGGATTTTACTTCAGGTTCCAGCAGACAGCTTGTTTATATGAATGAGATACAAACATCGAGTACCCTCAAGGTACTTAAGTTCTTTTACCAGGTGGGAGTTTTGCAAATAACATGCAGGATCGATGCAAACTTGTTAGTCTTGGCATCTCTTCCTCATACAGAACAGTGTAAGCATTCATTTTACTGAATTTCACTAAAATGCTGACATTTTTGCTTTTTAATTCGTAATATTTAAAACATGGATAAAATGGGAAACCTGAGTCAGTTTATTAATTCCATTGTAGAATTAATAAATAGCCTAAGAATTAATAAACTATGAATAATCCTAAATTTATATTTGAAGTATATGAGTACTTCTCAAAATATGTCTAAATATCTAAATACAGCCTAAACGTAGTCTAATTTGCCTAAATACAGTCTAAATATCACAACATATAGTCTAAGTATCTAAACCTTAATGATATTTAACATTTGCATGGCCTACAATGAGCATTGCATAGCTTAAGAAAAATTATTTTTAGTACCTCCTATCACAATGCTGTGAAGTATGCAGTTTCCATCGTGCATCTATTTCCTTCATTTCATAATAACATGCAAAGATTTTTCTAAATTTGTGTTTTCTGCATCTCTGATTAATATTAAAACATATCTTAGCATTCAAAAATTCCTTGAAATGTAGGTCTGGATTTTTCCATCCAAAAATAATTTTTTGCACATGGTATTTTGGATACCCATGGGGATAAATACTTTTTCAAAAAATGTACCACTTCTCATCATGACTTTTGCTATGAAAGGTCAAAAAGCAGACTGTGTGATCTAAATCTTACAATGACTTCCCATGAAAATAAAAAGGAAATGCAAAATTTTTACACAGTCGCCAAGATCCAACACAATCTGAGCACTGTGCCCTCCAGCCTCCTCCATGCATGCCCCATACCCCTTCCCCACTCCTCACCCAGCTCCTAAGCTCACATCACAATGAACTTTCAGTTCTATAAAGAGGCTAAGAGCAAGCCTGCCTTGTCATGGACTGCTTGCACGTAATTTTCTTTGCCTAGAATTCCTTTCCCTTCTGTTTGCCTGACTTGCTGCTACTGTCCTTTCAGGGCTTGGCTCGAATGTCATTTTCTCAGAGTCCTACCCTGACTCTCCCTCCATCACACTCTCTAGTAACACTCTCCACTTACCTTTATAGCATGTGTCATCTTTGTAATATTTGATAGGCATTTGAATGATGACTTTCATTTCCAGTAAAGTTGGAGTAGAGATCATAGCTTCCTGGTAAAGAACATGAATCTCTAAAGACTGGCTTTTAGACTCACAATCCCAGTTTTGCCAATTACTAGCTGTATAGTCTTGAGCAAATTACTCAATAATTCTTTGCCTTAGTTTTCTCATATGTAAAATGCCGTCAGTGTACAATGAGTTGTATATATGTATAAAGTATGTATAACAGGTCTATAGTAATTACTAAATAGTAATTACTAAAGTATTGTCACTATATACCTAAAGCCTATCATATAATAAATCCTCAGTAAATATTCATTCTCTTAATAAGTGAAAATTATTTTCTCAACCTCTTAGAAAATCACATACCAAACTAAGGAACTCTTCCAATTCACTGGGGCATCAATCTTAATTTTCTTGAAAATTGTGGAATAAGAATAAGGGTGAGAAATAAGAGGGAGGGAGCAAATATGAAAGATCTTCCCTTCTCCCATACCTCAGGGTTTAGAACAAATCTGGTATATTTTAAGTGACCCGTGATAGCTGTTGAATTTCATTCACTCATCACATTTTTAAAAGTACCTATTATGTTCTAGGCATTATTCTAATTGTAAGGGATATAGAAAAGAATAAACTAAATTCCTGACTTGGTGGAATAGTAATACTAGTAGAATACTAATACTATGCCCTCAGTAATACTAATAGGACAGCTAATTTGATTATTTGGCTTATTCCCACCTCTATAGATTTCTAAGGTGAATGTCATTGGAATATCTTGAAAGCCCTTGGAAAACACAAGACCTGTTTATTCAAGGTATAGGGATTCTGGAATTTCAGAGCTGACGTGGGGTCCAAAAGGCCAGCCATAGACAACCTAACCGAACAAATGAAGTATTTCCCAAAGTGTATGCTGTTGTAATGGACATTCCACAAAATGCACATTCTAGGGTCAAGTTTGTATGAAAAACAATGGTTATAAAAGCTTTCTTGGTGAGAGTGCAACGGTGGCTCAGTGGCAGAGTTCTCACCTGCCATGCCGGCAACATGGGGACCATTCCCAGTGTCTTCCCACGCAAAAAAGAAAAAAAAGCTTTCTTGTTTATTCTTGTTGGGACGTTTGATGTCTTGTACTGTTTCACTTTATGTTGACTCTGGAACCTTTTCACCAATATGTCTGTTTGAACATATTCAAATGTCTTTTTCTACTTGTGTGTACCTGGACAAGATGAAGAGTCCACCGTCCACCCCTTAGGGAAGTGTTGAGGCCACGGTAGTATCATGAAAATGCTGTTCCAACCCAATCTCAATGACATTACAGTAAAACATAATTGCACTTGTCCTATGTGGTAAACATAGGCACAAGCTGGCTATATTAACAGTTAAAAGCACCAGTATTTCCCATAAGCTCCAATACATATTCTCTAAAAATTGTAAGTATAAAAAGGGAAAATGCAGAGAGAATCTTATAGTACTCATCAATAAACCATAAGCTGTTTTCCACAGTTGACAAATTTACAGTGAACACTCTGCATCCGAATATTATTATATTATTCTCTTGCCTCCTTCCCAAGTAAATCATTTTTAATTCCTTACCCCCAAATTCCCAGTCTATCAACTTAAACTTCAAAATGAATCACTAAATAGCATAATATTAAAAAATGGTCATATAAACAGAAAAGTAACATAAAGTTTTATGTCTTTCATCTTCTTATTTCCTCTACCAAATCATTGTAACTAGGCCTATAGTCAATCCTGATGGGAACAAAAGGTCAAGGAAGGAAATGAGTTAGAGAACAGAAAGATGACGAATCAGGAGCATGGAAATATAGATAGATTGGGAATCAAGACAAGGAAGTAAGAATTCAAACCTGAAAAGACTTGGGGCTTAGTTATGTGGGTTCTTAGGGTTTGTAAAACTGCCACAGATTGACAGTTTGCACGTGGCTTTAGCTACATGCCCCAGTATTGTCAGAATCCCTTCATAAATTTTGCTTGGGCTCCCCTGACCCGAAGACACGCTGTGCCTATCTTGGGGATTATAATCCAAAGAAGCACACAGGTGGCTGAGAAAGGACACTGGAAGACTGCCTGGAAGTCTGTAGACCTCTCTGAGATTTTTCTCTCCTGCTTACTCTACCCTCTCCTATCTTACAGCCTCTCACAAGAATACCTTGTGAGTCTTTTCAAATATGTAATCCAGCATAATCATTGCACTAACTTTGTTGATGCATTTGTTTTATTTTTTAACTGGAAAGGAAAAATATGTTGACCTCTATGTGTCCTTTAGCTCTTTCATACTAGAAATGCAATTTACAATTATGTACTCCTTGTATCCAAACGCTACTTACTGCAGCCAAAGTCAGCCACCCTCTTCTGGCACCTTGCAATGATCTTTTGTATGGGTTGTATTCTTTATTTGTACTTGGGTCATATTCTGATATTTGTGATATCATTGGAAATATCTATTTTCAGTAAATTAGAAAATAGCATAGGAATTGATGTTTAAAACTTTTCACCGTATCTATATATATTAAGGTTATCAATTCCCAAGATTTCTTTACTTTTTAGGCAGACATGAAGATCACTGCCAATGTTTTGTGAACTCACCGGCATTCATAACCTCAACACGGGCATGCACAAAAACCAGAGGGCTTGCCTTAGGAAGCTGTTTTCTGTGTCAGCTCTTTCTATACAAAAGGTCAAATATTTTAAAACATGACTCTGATATACAGCCACCCTTTTTTCTTTATTTCTTGGCTAGAAGAGGTTCTTGTCCCATTAATGAAAGATGCTTTTTAAAAACAGTTTATTCCCTTATCTCAGTCTTTTTCTCCTGCACAATGAATTCTTTCTCAAGTAATGAATAAGTCCTTGCTTCAATGAGATACACAAGTAAAACAAACACAAGGAAAGTTAGTTTATGTATATGTTCCCCTGAATCTGATAACATTGCAAGCCAGTTGAGCTTTCTCCTGTGGTTTCCAGGTGGTCGATACTTTTCATGCTGTGTATGTGCATTTATCTTTCAATTGCATCTTCCATAATAAAAGAAATCCCCCAAGGCTTCAAAGCCAATTAGCTTACAGTTATTATTTTTTTTTTGCTTATGAACTTCTATTTCAGTTAAAAATATAGTTACAGATAAAAGCAACAAAAACATATAATGAAAAAAGATATTTATATTGGAAGATACATCAAAAATATATTAAATTAGCTGTCCTATTAATTAGCTGTCCTATTAATTAGCTGTCCTATTAACAATCAAGAGTATGGCAAATGGTCAGCATGCTCAGTTGGGCCCAATTGCCTCGATGAAAAGATTGGACTTTTCCTTCCTCTGATGTGAACTGGATCTTCCACAGTATATTTGTAAATGATCAGCTGGGTCTTGCTGAGCCAGAAATGCAAATATATTATATGCAAGTGTTAATTAATTGGTTTTAATATGTCAAGGCTTTATTAGGAAAGAAAAGTATGTTAGCTTTAAGCACACAACTAAATATCAAAATCACTTTAGCAACGAAAGCTGGCTGCCATTTATTTTCATGGCTTAAGAATATTAAATGAAAGGGAAAATGGATGTTCGTAGATTTCAGCCTGGGAAAGTCAGAATCATCCATTTTATGAGTTTTATGAGGCATGGTTTATAAGCACACGCTATGAGAATTGAGCCAAACATTTTCTGCTTACCATTATTATTAAAAACAGATTAGTGGGCTTGCTTGTGCCTGAGTTTAAGTGTGTCATGTCTCACCACTGGGCTATATTAAATGCTGTGGATGGGCTTGTTCAACCTACCTGCCACCCGATCTACAACTGAGGCTTAGAAAAACTGGAAACAATGTTTGTCCATTACAACTACGGAACTGGATGTAAATTAGGTTCCTCCAAATAAATACACTTGAGTGAGATTTGGAAGGTGTAAGTAAAGCAGGCACCATTTTCCTTTGGTTTTTCGATGTTTTCCTGGCTAGTAAGACCATAGTAATATGAAGATATTCCTCTTCATATGTAAATGTCCTTTTTGCTGATGCTTTTTAATATATATATATTTTAAAAATATATATATAGTGTATATAGTATATTGTGTTAGCATCTATTGATGATTCTAGCATGAACCAATCTTTAACTATAATGATTACAAAAATTACGATTTTCCAATTTCAGCTATTTATTAATCATATGTTGGATTTATTTTGATATATAGCATACCTCTTTCCATGCTAGTCTCTGAGTTTATCTGAGTTAATAATATATATATTAAAAATTATATATATATATATATACAGAGAGAGAGAGAAAGAGGACACCGTTTCAGCATGAGTAGTGGTTCCATCTCTTGATACTGGATTCCTGATCCCTGTATCATAACCAGGCTCGTGTCCAGCGGTTTTCGAGTGATGGTAGTTGAGAAACATACTCTTCTTTCCTAAGAAAGCCTTGATATATTAAAGTGAATTAATTACCCCTTGCATATAATATATTTGCATTTCTGGCTCAGCAAGAACGAGCTGATTACTTGAGTGATCACATCTGTTCTTGGCGGTGGAAGATAATTCTGACAGCTCAACTTGAACCTGTTCTTCTTTGACTATTTCATAAGCACATAATTCACTGTGTTTAATCTTTTCCTCTCTAAAATACACAGGGTAGCTCCTGTTTTTTGCATTGAATTCTAACTAGCAGGAGTATCTAGTACTAGAAGTAGTTGCAGACAAAATTGCTCAAAGGTGGGCATTTGGAAGTGATAATGATACTAGTTTGGGTTTGAAATAAGGATGATCCCAATGCCATGGGAAAAATGGAATACCCACAACCTGTGGCACAGTTCTCCATGTTACCCTTTCAGTCACTTGAAATAAAGCATGGATAGAAGATTAGGGGACATTTATAATGACTGCTATAATGAATGGCTATAAGGACGTATAATGACTGACATAGCCGAAATCAGACACAGAACCAATTCCTATAATTTGTTAAATCACAATTTAAATTGAATGCAAGGCCTTCCCGTGCCTCTTATGTCGAATGTGAGGCATTTATTAAGAGAAAGTGCAATCCAGACTAGAGAAATTTTGGTGACTCCAGATGAATTTGTCCAATCTGTACCCTTAAGGACCAGTGACTATCACTTTGCCAACAGAAACAATTCTTTCTCCACTTTGTTGAGTGAGTGCCGACATGTTTGAAGACCCTATAATAGCCCCACCTTTCAAAGGGCTGGCAAGACATCTCTCCTCTAACTCCATTTCTAATCCACCTTATGTGCCTTAGCTCTTTAACAAGAGTTGGATTCCAGCTTGTTGCAGGCAGACAAACTCAGAGACTAACATGCAAAGAGGTATGCTATATATCAAAATAAATCCAACATATGACTGATAATAGCTGAAGTTGGAAAATCATAATTTTTGCAATCATTATAGTTAAAGATTGGCTCATGCTAGAATCATCAATAGATGCTAACACTAGGGGCATACAAGAAAATATTTGAATGATCTTAAATTTTTGTCTCCAGATTACTTATTAATTACAAGGATAAAATATGTAACTATCTTGTGGAAATATTCAGACAACACATTGACTAGGTGATCAAGAAGCAAAGGGACATATGGACTTGATATCCTGAGGAAGACACAATATCCTTTATATAGTATTCTGGCTGAGAAATAAGCCAAATCTAACATGAAAAAACACCAAATAAACACAAAGTGGGAAACATTCTATTCTATTTTTTAAAAGGCACAGTGAGGGTGGGGAGGATTATATTCAGCAAAAGTGTTAATGTCATAAAAGACAAAGAAAGGCTAAGGAAATGGGGGAAGTTAAATGAGTCTAAACAGAAACATCAACTAAGTGCAATGCTTGACCCTATCCTGCATTCTGTATTGGAAGACAAACCAATTCAATAAAGGACATTACTGGATCAATTGGAAATATTGCAATATAGGTGTAGATTAGAAAAATAACTGCAATCTCATTATATAAGAGTATTTCTTTATTCTTGTGATATAAGTATTTAAGGGTAAAGGACCAAGATGTATGCAATTTGCTCTAACTGTTAAGAGAGTGCATATAAGGAAGAAAATGAGGCAAAATATTAATGAGTGAATCTCAGTGGTGGGAATTGAATCATGTACCCCACAAAAGGCATTTCCGGGTCTCAACCCCAGGTTCTGGGGGTATGAATCCATTTGTAAATAATACCTTTGAAGATGCTATTAGTTAAGGTATGCCCAAACTGAAAGAGAGTGCTCCTTAATACAAAATGGTTCAATTAGTTAAAATCAAAAGACATTGCACACAGGAAGAGAAGTCACAGGGAACAGCCAGAAGGTAGAAATCAGGGGAACTTGGAAGAGAAGAAGACCCTGCCAAGTGTATTGCCATATAAAAGCCAAGGAACCTCAAAGATTGCTGGCCAGCTAGAAGATTCAGACCCCAGGAGGAAGCAACAGAGTCAGCAGATTTCTGGCTCTAACCTGGCTGTAACCATGAGGCAGTAGATTCTTGGTGCACAGTATTTGTTTTAGGAACTGAGGAACTAAAACACTGAGTAAAGGTCATATTGTTGTATTTTGTATATGCTTATATTTGCACTTTTCCTGTAGGTTTGAAATTATTTCCAAATAAAAAGAATGCTTAAATATATATGTTCAAAAATATAAACCCAGCACCTTGAAATGTGCTACAATAGTTGTCCTTAGTAAGCCACATAGGAAGTAGTAAAATACTGCCATTGAAAATAGGATTGCTGATACCAATGGGGTTGACTGGATCCCAGAATGGATCCAATCATTATAGGGCTTATTGTCAGATATAAGGTGATCATGGTTAAAAACAGGTAGCAGGGATAGAAAGCTAATTGGAATAATTTTTCCCACATGTATCTTTGGTAGTTGCTGATTAACCCTGATGTATCTTGGATTAAAATAACTGGGCAGACAAGCAGGGTCCTACTTGGCCTGAATGAATAAAGACCCTAGAGTTGTAAGCAGAAGCCTGCTTTTTTTTTTTCATTTCTTTATTAGAGAAGTTGTAGGCTTACAGAAATATCATGCACAAAATACAGAATTCCCATATACTACCTTATTATTAAAACCTTGTATCAGTGTAATACATTTGCCACAACTGATGAAAGAACATTTTTATAATTGTACTATTAACTATAGAATGTGGTTTATTCCAGGGTTCACTATTTGTGTTGTATGATCCTTTGGACATTTTTTTAATTCTAGTAAAATATATGTAACCTAAAATTTCCCCTTTTAACCACATTCAAATATATATTACAGTGCTGTTAATTATGTTTACAATCATGCACTACCATCACCACCATCCATTACCAAGATTTTTCCCTCACCTCACATAGGAACTCTTTCCAATTTCAGCATTAACTCCAAATTCCCTATCCACCACCACCACCTTTTTCTTTTCTTCTAGGAGTTTTATAGTTCTGGTTCTTATATTTAGATTGTTAATCCATTTTGAGTTTATTTTTTTATATGGTGTGAGCTAGAGGGCCCACCTTCATTCTTTTGCATATGGACATTGTTTAAGTTTGTAAGCTGCTGGAATGCAATATAACAGAAATGCAATGGCTTTTAAAAAGGGAATTTATTAAGTTGCAAGTTTACAGTTCTAAGCCTATAAAAATGTCCAAACTAAGGCACCCAGATAAGGATATCTTGGTTCAAGAAAGGCCGATGGGTCAGGAATACCTTTGTAAGCTGGGAAGACACATGGCTGGCATCTGCTGGTATCTCTGGATTCTCATTTCATACATCTTCCCTGGGGGCATTTTCTTTCTTCCTCTCTGAAGGCCTCTGCTGTGTGGACTCTGTTGGCTCTAGGCTTTTTCCAAAATGGTTCCCTCTTGAAGGGCTCCAGTAAGCAACCTCACCATGAATGGGGAGAGACACATCTCTATGGAAACAATCAAAAGTTACCACACATAATCGGGTGGGTTACATTTCCATGGAAACAATCAAACCCAGCAATAGTGAATGAAGATTAAAGAACATGGCTTTTCTGGGGTATACAACAGATTGAAACCAGAACAGACATCCAGTTTTCCCAACACCATTTGTTGAAAATTCCATTCTTTCCCAATTGAGGGGTCTTGGCACCTTTGTCAAAAATCAGTTGCCCATAAACCTGAGGGCTGATTTTGAATTCTCAATTCAATTCCATTGGGCTATATGTTTGTCCTTATAATACCACCATGCTATTTAGATTATAGATGCTTTGTAATAAGTTTTAAGATTAGGAAGTACAAATCCTCAAATCATCATTCTTTTTCAAAAATGGTTTTGGCTGCTTGGGGTTCCTTACTTTTCCATATAAATTGGGTGACTGACTTTTCCATTTCTGAAAAAAAAGGCCTTTGGCATCTTGATTGGGATTGCATTGAATCTATAAATTGCCTTAGGTAGAACTGACATTTTAAGAATATTTAATCATCTAATCCATAAACACAGAATATCCTTCATTTATTTTGGTTATTTGATATTTTTATCATTGTTTTGTAGCTTCTGTATACAAATTCTTTGTATCCTTTTTTAGATTTTTCCTAATGTTTGATTTTTTTAGTTGTTATTATAAATGGACTGTTTTCTTGATTTCCTTCTCACTCAGATTGATTATTAGTGTACAGAAATATTACTGATTTTTACTGTGTTGATCTTGTACCCCACCACTTCGTTGAATTTATTAGCTCTACTGGCTTTCTTGTGTATTTTTCAGAATTTTCTGTATATAGGATCATATCATCTGCAGCTAGGGAACGTTTTGCTCCTTCACTATTAATTTGGATGCCTTTTATTTCTTTTTCTTGTGTAATTGCTCTTGCTGGAGCTTCCAGCACAATATTAAATAACAGTGGTGATAGTGGGCATCCTTATCTTGTTCCTAACCTTAGAAGGAAAACTTAGTCTTTCACCATTAAGTAGCATGTTAGCTGTGGGCTTTTCATATATGCCCTTTATAATGTTAAGGATGGTTCCTTCTTTTCGTAGGTTTCTAAGTGTTTTTTTATTAAGAAGAGGTGCTGGGTTGTGTTATATTATTTTTTTTTGTATCAACTGAGATGATCATGTGCTTTTTCCTTTTGTTCTGTGCATTATATTAATTTGTCTTCTTATGCTGAATTGCCTTTGCATATGTGGGATGAATCCTGTTTGATGAATATCAAATTGTCTATAGTCCTTTTAATGTGCTGTTGGATTCTGTTTGCTAATATGTTGTTGACAATTTTTGCATCTATGCTCATAAAGATATTGGTCTGTAGTATTCTTGTAGTATCTTGATCTGGTTTTATTACATGGTGATGTTGGCTTCATGAATGAGTCCTTTTCAATTTTTTTGAAGAGGATGGGCAGGACTGGTGCTAATTCTTCTTGAAATATTTGATAACATTTCCTTGTAAAGTTGTCTGATCCTGGTCTTTTCTCTGTCAGAAGATTTTGTTATTACTGATTAAGTCTCTATAGTACTTATTGGTTTGTTGAGATCTTTTATATCTTCTGGAGTCAATGTAGATCATTTGTGTTTTTCTAGAAATTTCTCCATTTCATCATACCAATTAGTTGGCATGCAGTTGTTCATGGTATCCTCTTATATTCTTTTTTATTTCTATGAGGTTGATATTAATGTACCCCTTTTCATTCCTGATTTTATTTATCTGTTTACTCTCTCTTTTTTTGTCAATGTAGCTAAATGTTTGTCAATTTTATTGATTTTTCAAAGAACTTTTGGTTTCATTGATTCTCTCTATTGCTGTATTATTCTGTATTTTTAAAAATCTGTGCTCTAATATTTGTTATTTTTTTCTGCTCACTTTAGGTTTAGTTTGTCCTTCTTTTTCTAGATCCTTGAATTTTGATATTAGGTCTCTTATTTGAGATCTTTCTCCTTTTAATGTAAGCATTTAGCTCTATTAATTTCCCTCTCAGCACTATCTTTGCTGAACCCAAGTTTTGGCATGCTGTATTTTCATTTTCATTTGCCTCAAGATATTTCCTAATTTCACCCTTCTCATGTAATTTCTTCCTTGATCTGTTGGTTGTTTAAGAATGTGTTGTTTAATTTCCACATATTTGTGAATTTTCCATTTCTCCCTTTCATTGATTTTAGTTTCATTTCATCGTGGTTAGAGAAGCTACATTGTATGATTTCAATATTTTTTTACTTCACTGGGACTTTGTTTCACAGTCTAACATGTGGCCTATCTTGGAGAATGGCCCATGTGCACTAGAGAAGAATGTGTATTCTGCTGCTGTTGAGTGAAGTCTACATATGTCTGCACGATGTGGTTGGTTAAGAGTATTATTCAAGTTATCTATTTCCTATTGCTCTTCTGTCTTTGATGTTCTGTCCAATGTTGAAAGTGGTGAATTGAAGTCTGCTACCATTAGTGTAGAATTACCTATTTCTCCCTTCAAATATATCAATATTTTATTCAAATATTTTGGGTCTTTGCTGCTAGGTGTATACTTATAATTGCTATGTCTTCTTGTTAAATTGACCCCTTATCAATGTATGATTGCTTTCTTACCCTTGTAACAGTTTTTGACTTAAATCTTATTTTATTTGATACTAGTATAGATGCTTAGCTCTTCTTTGGTTACTGCTTGCATAATACATTTTTCCAACTTTGCATTTTCAACCTACTTTTGTCTTTGAATGGAAGGTGAGTCTTTTGAAAACAATATAGTTGGGTCATGCTTTTCTATCCATTCTGCCAATCTCAGCATTTTGAGTGGAGAGTTTAATCTATTTACATTTAATGTATATACTGAAAATGCAGGACTTTCCTCTGACATTTTTCCATTTAGTTTTAGCAAGTCTTATACCTTTTTTAGCCCTCATATCTTCTGTTAATGCTTATTTTCATATTTATTTGATTTTTTGTATCGTACCATATTACATCCCTTCTCATTACTTTTTGAATGTATTTTTCATCTACTTTCCTTTTGGATATGACTGGGTTAAAATTTAACCTCCTCAATATATAACAATCACTTATTTATTTATTTAAAAAAATTTAACGACAAACGAACTAAAACATTAACTCGTGATCATTCCGTTCTATATATAGAATTATATAATCAGTAATTCACAATATCATCACTTAGTTGCATATTCATCATTTCTTAGAACATTTGCATCAATTCAGAAAAAGAAGTAAAAAGACAACAGAAAAAGAAATAAAATGAAAACAGAAAAAAAAGATTATACATACCATATCCCTTATCCCTAGCTTTCAATGATCACTAGCATTTCAAACTAAATTTATTTTAACATTTGTTCCCCCTATTATTATTTTTATTCCATATGTTCTACTTTTTGTTGATATGGTAGGTAAAGGGAGCATCAGACACAAGGTTTTCACATTCACAGAGTCACATTGTGAAAGCTATATCATTGTTCAATCATCATCAAGAAACATGGCTACTGGAACACAGCTCTACATTTTCAGGCAGTTCCCTCCAGCCTCTCCATTACATCTTGAATAACAAGGTAATGTCTACTTAATGCATAAGAATAACCTCTAGGATAACCTCTCCACTCTTTGGAATCTCTCAGCCATTGACACTGTCTCATTTCACTCTTCCCCTTTTTGGTCGAGAAGATTTTCTCAATCCCTCGATGCCGAGTCTCAGCTCATTCTAGGATTTCTGTCCCACATTGCCAGGAAGGTCCACACCCCTGGGAGTCATGTCCCACATAGTAGGTCAAGTCTACTTAAAATTTAGGCCTAAGAGTCACCCCCAAGAGAGCCTCTTTTGTTGCTCAGATGTGGCCTCTCTCTCCAGCCAACATTAACAAGCAAATTCACCACCCTCCCCCTGTCTACGTGGAACAATCACTTTTGATTTGAAACAAACTTGACTTCATTAGCATATGTATACATGATTTCTAAACCCCTTTGTCCCCTTGTTTTTTTTTGTTGTAAATTGTATCTTTGTAAACTATAAGCCTAAAACTTTAGATTTGTCATTATTGTTTCTGTATTTTATAACTCATAATAAGTAAGAAACAGAGTTACATACCAAAAAATACAATATAATTTACTGGCATTTATAATTATCCAAATGGTGACCTTAATTGATAATCTTTATTTCTTTATGCCACTTTGATCCATTGTCTAATATCTTTTCCTTTCAATTTTGAAGAACCCCATTTAGCATTGTTTAGAGGGCAGGTTTAGTGGTAATCAACTTCCTCTGCTTTTGTTTATCTGGGAGTGTCTTTATTTCTCCCTCATTTTTGAAAAGAAGTCTCACTGGGTATAAAACTCTTGGTTGGCAATTATTTTCTCTCAGCCCTTTAAGTGTTTCAACCCACTGCCTCCTTGCCTCCAAGGTCTCTAATAAGAAATAAGCATATAATCTAATTGCCTTTCCCTTGTACATAACTCATTGTTTTTCTTTTGCAGCTTTCAGAACTTTCTCCTTGTCCTTTGCATTCAACCATTTGGCCATGATTTGTTTGGGAATATTTCTTTTCAAGTTTATCCTTTGTAGTAGTTTGGAACTGTATGTGCCCCCAGAAAATTATGTTCTTAAAGCTAATCCATTCCTATGAGTGTGGTCTCATTATAAATAGGATCTTTTGGTGAGGCTACTTAAGTGTGACACACCTTATTCAGGATGGGTCTTAATCATCTTACTGGAGTCCTTTATAAGATTATAAAATTCAGACAAAGAGAAGAAAGCTATGGAAGCAAGATGCTGAAAGCAAAAAAGTCATGAAGAGCAAGGAGAGAACAGCAGATGCCACCATATACCTTTCCATGTGACAGAGGGTTCTAGGGTCACCAGAAGCTGCTTTCATTTAGACATTTTCACAGTTCAAAACTGTAAGTTTGTAAGGTAATAAATTTCCATAGTTAAAGCCATTATACTTCATGGAACCTGCTTTGAGCAGCTTAGCAAATTAAAACATCTGTTAGGTGTTTAATGTGTTTCTTGGATTTGCATAGTCATATCCTTTGCCATATTTGAATGTTTTCTCTAATTATTCCTTCTTCTCTTTGCTCTCTTTCTTCTCCCTCCAGGGCTTCCATAATGTGCCTATTGGTAAGCTTCATGTTGTCCCAAAGTTCTCTTAGCCTCTTTTTACTTTTTTTCTAATTCTTTTCTTTTCTTTCTGATCCCTAGCCTGATTCATTTTAATTGTCTTGTCTTCAACTTTACTGATTCTTTCTTCTGCCAGCGTCAATCTGCTGTTGACATCCACTTAGGAATTTTTAATTTGGTTATTGTGGTCTTCAACTCCAGTAGTTCTGTTTTGTTTCCCTTTAAAATTTCTGTATCTTTATTGAGATTCTCATATTTTTCATTCAGTATTTTCTTGGTATCCTTTAATTTGTTTTTCTCTATAGTTTCCTTTTTCTCCATAAGCATACTGAAGATCATTTTGTTTTTAAAGTTTTGGTCTATTATGTCCAAAGTCTTATCTTCTTTATTGATGTTTTCTGGAGTTTTATCCTCTTCCTTGTGATGGTCCATGACTTCCTTTTTGTTTGTTTTATTATCTTTTGTTTCCAACTGCATATCTTAATATGTTAAAATGTTAACTCTGGGATTTAGTTTATGAGCTGTCTGTTTCTTGAGTTTGTATCCAGCTAGTGATATAAGAGTTTCCTGAGTGGCAGTAGCTAAAAAAACCAAACAAGTCAAGCAAAAACAAAAACAAAATAAAAACACTTCCCACAGTATTTTAATGGTTTTGAATTAATTGGTGCTCTCCTTCAGCAAACAGCCCTCCTATTAATAAGGTCAGCCCAAGGTAAATTCAAAGCACAGGTTTTTTCCTGTCTTTTCTGGGCCTGTGACATTTCCTGGGCTTTGCCTGCTAATGGACTTAGCAGCTCACCTGTTCACAGGAAATCGAGTGACTCAACTCCCCAGTAAAGAGAACATTTCCCTCTCCTGGCTGTTGCATCATAGGACTTAAAGCACATAAGCCTTTGCCCCAGCCACAACTCAATTCTTTCCAACAGCTTTCTTGCTTTTGATAGAAGGCATATTTGGGGAGTGAAGAGAGCTAGAAAAGAGTTTCCCAGGTGAGTCTTCCCCACCTGGAAGGAGGCCAGGGACTCACAAAGGGAGCTCTAGCCATCTTCACACTGCCAGCAAGAGTGCCAGGAGTTTATCCTCTGGTTCTCTGAAGCTATGCATTCTTGATTTCGTACTTGCCCAGTAGATCTTAAAGCTTTTCAGTCACTTTTTTCTGGAGCAGTTTGGAACAATGGTCACCCTCAGTGCCAAGCATCCCAGCAATCTGAAGTAGCTATTCAAAGGCTATGGTCAACTATTGGATCACTCACTCCCAGATTTAGGGGAACTGGGTCTTTATATTCCACTCTGGCATCAGCAAGCTGCATCAGGGCAGGGATTAGGAACTGCACTCCTGCCTGCTGTGTGTCTGCAAATGGCAGATGGCAGCCATTGCCTGGAGACTGCAATTTACCAGTCTCTTCTTCCCACTCTTTCCTGATGCTACATATTGTTCTACTGGACTACAGAGTTTCAAAATAGTTGACTCAGATAGTTCCTGACTATTTAATAGTTGTTCTGGTTGAGGAATTGATTTCTGGAGCCTCTACCTCACCATCTTCCCACAATCCTCTCCAAGGCCTGATTTTGACAATGTAAAGGAATACGAGGCTCCCCTTCTATTCCTCAGACATAAACTAGTCTTCAAGACTAAGAGTCCTTCAAATAAAGAGTAGGACAGATTCTATTAAGGAAGGAATATGTGATATTGACAAATTTCGAAAGGAAATTCCCAGAAATTTCAGGGATTACTGAGCTTGGACTAAATACCAGAGTTTTAAGAATCCAAACACATTTCACTTTATTTTAGTTGCCTAGTTTGCTTAGAGAAAATATTATTAAATGGTTTGGCTCAGACAATGGGAATTTCAGTTTTCAGTCCAAGAACATGTTCAAATCAAGGTGTCATCAAGATGATGCATTCTTCCTGATGACTGACTGCTGGAAATCCTTGGTTCCTCTGCCACATGTCAAGGCACATGGTTGCATCTACTCTCTTCTCTTCTGGGTTTCACTGATTTCACCTTCCTGCTTCTCTGGTTTTCTTTCTCTCTTTTTTTTCTTTCTCTGTATTCATTCTATTTAGAAAGGACTCTAGTAATAGGATTAATACCCATCCTGAGGTGGGTTCCACCCTAACTGAAGTAGTCTCAACAAAAGGCCCTACTTACAATGGGTTAACAGCCCCAGGAATGGATTAGATTGAAAAACAGATTTTTCTGGGGTACATAACAGCTTCAGACCATCACACAACTCCATCTTCCTTGTCCAAACTTTAAATCGTTTGATATTAAGACAAGTCAAAGGAGCATGGATATATTTTTGCTATTATTCCAATATTTAGCGATTATTCGTTAGATATGGCCATGTAGACTAGGTATTACATCATTTAAATTCCCGCCCATAGAAACACATGGAGTACAGCACAACCTCTCCTCTAGCACATACATTGCTTCAGCCTGATTAGGGACATTACTTACATTGTCCAAAAGGTCAAGACTCAGCTGCATTGATGTTTTTATGACCTACTTGGCCCCTTATCCATGAATCACTGAGAGGATAAATTGTCAAAATAAGGTACTTTAGCCATTTGAGTGTTTCACTAAATTTAAAGAAAAAAAGGCTATAACTTGATGGTAATATAACAAATAAGCACTATTTATTCATGGAGGGTTTCAAATTCTATTTCACTTTCAGTCCAGGGTATGCATGTGGAAGTATGAATCATGCCAAAGGTATAAAGGAATTACTGACAATACTACATTTTTTTTCAATCTAACAGCTGTGCAGAAAAAAAGTCATAATAATGATTGCATTTAATTACATAAAAGGCAGTAACATCTCTTTCATTTTAGCTCAATAATGAAGCCTTGATTCTGCACACCATCCAGGCCTCTCTCTGTCAAGGCCAGCACGTGAGCAACAGTGAATTCGATTCCCTCTATAAGCTAGCCAGAGAGAAGGAAGGAAGAACACTTTTTCACTCACATAATGAAGATGGAAAATAATATCATATTTTATTTAATGTACTCTAAAAATACATAGAGACAAATTGACAGATAGATGTACAAAAAAAAAATTAACCCCTGAGTTTTTCTAGAATTAACTGTAACATCATTCAACAAAAATTAAGTATGAAAGAGTGTTTCTTTAAAGAAAACAGCAGTTTGTCAAATTTCCTAGTATGTAAGCCTATTTCTGTGAGATTTAGCAGTGGCCTCTGATGGTACATATCTTTTCTCACACTTTGTTTCAGGCAAATCACTAGTTTTATCAAAATAATTAGGGAGCCCAGCTCTGCCTCCTAAACTAGAGTTTTGAGGTTATTGAAATGAAAGAAATGCTGTTCATGTATGGCCTGCCAAGAAAGTCTAATGCTTAGGTACCTGGAATTCTATCTTCTGCTGCGAATACAAACAGCAATAGCATCATAAATTAACAGGGACCTTCATGTTTGGACTTTTCATTACAATCTTCAGTTGACATTGGCATCTGACACAATATATCAGTAGAATACGTAGTTGCATATTATACTGATTTTGTTCATAGTATTCAAACTTTTCCAAAATATTTCTGCATATTACTAATATGTAGTGAATATTTATTCTATATTTTTAGAGGAGAAATTGATGCAAAAAATTTTAATAGGCTTATTGATTTCAATAGGGATGTCAGATGTCAGCTAGCCTACCTTTCTACACCTGACAAAAGTTTTATTTCAAAGGTGATTATTTCCAAACATCATTCAAAATGATGGTAGCAATACCAAAAACCCAGTGCCAGTATCTTAATTTTGGAAGGAAATAAAGAGTCAGGAGACCTGAGTTTAGAGGCAGAATCTGCTTCTTCAAAGTAAAACAGCCTGAGCAAGTCTCTTAAACTTTCTCACAAATGCAAGAAATTATGGACCTCTGCCAAGAAATTAAAAATTCACACACACAAAAAGAGAGTAATGCATGAGATTCTATAGATAAGCTAACCAATAATAGAAAATTATATGAACCAGAGATGAATAATAGTACAGAACGTCCATCCAAAGTACTATTTGTGCCACGTATATGTAAATAAGATAAGCACCCACCTGAGAAAAATATTACAATCTCAATCATAAAATTGTTTGAAAAGTTGCAGAAAATACCAAATCAAATTAACGAATGTTATTTTGTAGCTTTTTACAGCACAGTTGCAATAATTAGCACAGTTAATATATTGTCAATAGAAGTATAAAGAGTATTATTGTGCACTTAAGAGCCTGTATACATTTTCTATGTAGCAAGGAAAATGAAATTTACTGCACTGGGAGGCAAAATAAAGAAATAGGGTAAAATAATATCACAATAACATTGCATTTCTATCCATTCTGAAACAAGCATTGAGGGAGGAACTTGCGGGTTCTTAATGAAATTCATGAGCATGAACCTTAAAGCATGGATTTGTAACATCGTTATTAATAAGTCAGAGGCCTTTTTATTTTTTTTTGCTTAATTCCCGGTATGATACACTCTAAACAATGAAGTACATGCACTTCACGTGCATATAGAACATACATACACACATATACATACATACCATCACTCATTTCTTAATCAGATAGGGAAATTGAATAAATTTTTCATAGTGGAATCTGCTCTACCCTCCCAAGTGGTTACCTTTCTCAAACAAATGAAAATTCAAACGGATATTTACAAGATTATATAATACCAGATTATATTAATCACTATCTGGTACTACTGTAATTTCACACGTCTCAAGTCACTGGAGAGAGAGCTCTTTATTCCAAACAAAATATCAAAAATTTGCTGCAGCTTGTTATTGGAATAGATCTAATTATTTTTATATTAAAGATTCAAATTGTAGATATGTTGGCAGAAACATAAGAATACCTGGCTAACCGTGGGCCAAACCACAAAGATATGATGCTTCATCCTATTACAACGAGGCTGGAGGCAGATGTTTCTAGGGTCACACAGCAGTGATGGAGTGTTAGGCCAGCAGCTGTGTTAGTTTTAAAAACTGCCAGGATGCAATATACCAGAAATGGAATGGCTTTTAAAAAGGGGAAGCTATTAAGCTGCAAGTGTATAGTTCTAAGTTTACAGATTAAGTCAAGGCTATAAAAATGCCCAAATTAAGGCATCCAGGAAAAGATACCTTGGCTCAAGAAGGCTGATGATGTTCAGGATTTTTCTCTCTCAGCTGGAAAGGCACATGGCGAAGTCTGCTAGCTTTCTCTCCAGGCTTCTTCAATGGCTTCTCTGGGGATATTTTCTTTCTTCATCTCCAAAGGTCTCTGGCTGTGTGGCTCTAAAGCTTTTTCCAAAATGGTTCCCTCTTAAAGGGCTCCGGTAAGCAACCCCATCTTGAATGGGTGGAGACACATCTCCATGGAAACCATCTAAGCAAAAGTTGAAACCTACGACTGGATGGTTCACATTTCCATGGAAACAATCAGAAAGGTCCCACCAAGTAATATTGAATTAGGATTAAAGGACATGGCTTTTCTGGGATACCTAATAGCTTCAAACCAGCACAGCAGCTCTGGGAATTTTTTTTTTCTTTCCCTCCTGGTCGAAAGACAGCTGCCATAGATCAAAATACATCCTCATATAACCAAGTCCCAGGCAAGGAAGACTGGGGTGTAAGCAAACATGTATATTCTTTTCTATATATTTCCCTCTAGAAGCAGAGTAAAATCCTTCCCAGAAGTCTCCCTGGATATTTCCCCATATATTTCATCATCTAGGTCTGAGTTTCAAGCCCACCTCACAAAAACCACTGGAAAAGAGGAACAGGACTGCCAGGACTGGATTTAACCTACCATGCTTCATGGCTTAGGGACAGGAATAGTGTAAACAAAACAAATTAGGGGTTCTGTTAACTAGGGAAGAAGAGAATGACTTTGAATAGGCAATTCCCAGAATCTACCTCATTGGGTAGCTATATTCCCCAAACTGGTCTGAGCTCTGATCAATGTAAAACCAGGTGTACACTTAAGAAAACCTGGGTCTGCAAACTTGTTTATGGAAATGACTATAAAGTAGATATTTTAGGCTTTGTGTGCCATATAGTCTCTGTTGCATATTTTTCTTTGTTATCTTTACAACCCTTTAAATATGTTTTTTAAAAAACCCAGAAAACATTCTTCACTTGCAGAGTATACTAAAACAGGGTGCAGGGTCAGATTTGACCCTTGTTTGCCAACCACTGGATAGAGATGATGTGATTTAATTGTCTTTCATTCAGTTGGGTAACAAAAATTCATTGGGTGCTTAATATGGCCAGTCATTGGACTAAGTGTTGTGTATTCAGAAATGACAAAGGATATGTTCTCTGGAAAAACCCACTATCTAGTGGGATGCCCAAAAGAAAACAACCCCCAATTTTTTTCTTCAAGTGAACATCCAAAGGAGATTTTTGCAAGTTTAGTATTTGGACACATACATAAAATAATCATAAAGTTAGTCACAAACTTGAACTGGGAAAATAAGACAGATTCCAAGAAGTTACCCACATTGAAGCATGTATGTCCTATCTGCAAAGAACATATGAGAGATGCAAAGTAGCTACAGCAATATATGAGTGTACTAAAATATTGACATAACTGCTCATTCTTGTGCTAAACTCTTATTAATTTATTATGTTGAAAATGTGTTATTTTGTATGATATAATCATACTGAGACCTACAAACACAAGTTTAGAATGCAAAACTTACTCGTTTTTGTAACAATTGTTGCCAAAAAAAAAAAAAAGAAATTCATATACTGAATGGAGAAGAAGATATGATTGTCTGCTGTAAGTAAATTTAATCCAATTCTTGATGTAAGTCACTAACATTTTATTGCTGAGATTTCAATACCTTTAGGGAGATTTTTAAAAAACACTATGGAAGATAGATGTTCTCTAGGGGAAAAAAAAAGAAAACATTTAATCTGTATCAATCTGACTGGACCAGTGTTTGAAAAGTATTTTGGCCTGATTTATAAAAGTCTTTACCTGCATTACCTGGAGCGCCTGTTTGTATTTAATAGATGTTCTCAATTCACTGCCGTGAGGCCATCAGAAGATCAATCGGTTGCTTATTCTTTTCCTTCTTTTTCATGTTGACTAAAGAAGCACACTAAGCAGTCCTTCTAAACAAAGCAAAACAACAAAAAAATAAGCACCAAGGCATTTCTGAAAAAGAATAAAACTGTCTTTTGGAAGACTGAAATTGCATTTGGGAACTGTGTGTTTTCTGCCTTTAAATGCAGTCAACAAAATTGTTGCTTTCTTAGAAATGGTTTGTTTGTGATAAGTGAGCAAGTGAGATTTCTTTCTATAGACACAGCCCTCAGAGAAGGTTTCCATCACCATTTTCTTTCCTTGGGCTTTAGAAATTAGACCCTGCAGATAATATATTTGCTTCAGCAGCATGAAAATGTTCCTAACTTCTTGGAACTTTTGAAGAGTTTTAGGAACTACTATCCCACAAAATTCCCTGGGAAGTCTCTCAGAAGGTTTGTGGGAACCCTGAATCCTCCACAGACACACATTCAAAGTTTCTAGCAGATTTCTCAATCAGACTTCCTCAAGCTCTTGTGTGAGGAAGAGCTGTTTTATAGTTCTAAACATCATAAAAGTGCGAGAGACAAAGCAGGAAGTATTCCTATTGAGATAATACAATCTTCTGAAAGAACTTGACTGGTTAGGTCAGCTCTGAAAACTTGTACAGCTTCAATGATTTGCTGGTAGAAGCAGCTTGGAGTAGTTGAAATGGTAACAGCTCACAAGGCAGAAGACCTGGTTGAAGTTTTAGTTCTATCACTTATCATCTATGTGACCTTAGAAAACATTCTTTAATTAACCTGTCTGATCCTTTCTTCCCTCATCTGTCTAATGGAGAGAATGTGGTGAGCATCAAATGTGATAATGCTTTTATTCACTTTCTCATCCCATGAATATTTATCGAGACAGGCACTGTTTGTCAGGCTCTCAGCTAGCTGCTGGGGAAACAGCAGAGCCCTGCCTTATGAAAGTAGAAGTGCTTGGTAAACTGTAAAGCAATCACTCCATGCTGATTATTATCATGAAGAAGGACATAATGCACTTGAGGTGTGTAGCAATAACTGATCCCATTTCTGCTAACATACAGCAAATAATACAAATAGAAATCACCATGCAACACTGAGCTGATTAAAAGGAAAGCACACGTGCACACCAGTTTGGAAGTTTTCTTTAGTACATGTGGTCTTTCACACAAACCAAATTTCCAGGAAATGACAGAGATCTTAACCTGTTTCCTCCTGTCAGACTTTTAGTCCTTTTCTGTTCTGGTTACTGATTACATCACTGCAAACCATAATTAAGACACTGGCCTTATTGGAAATAAAATTTAGAAATGGTCTAAAATTTAGACATGGTCTAAAAAAGCCCAATGCTGCAGTGTAATCATGCATAAAATTAGACTGCTGATGGGATATATAAAAATGTACTCAATGGAAATAATTTAGAAAACGTAATCTAATATTAAATGCTTTTTAATTCTTTTTTAAAATACATTTTTTTATTTTTTGATTAGCACAGTTGTAGGTTTATAGAAAAATCATGCATAAATTACAGAGATCCCATATACCACTCTATTACTGCATTTTGCATTAGTGTTGTTCATTTGTTACAACTGATGAAAAAATATTTTTATAATTGTACTAATAACTATAGTTCATGATTTACATTGAAGTTTACTGTTGGTGTTTATAAAACAACATATAGTCCTCTGTTATTTTTATTCTAATAACATACATACAACTTAAAATTTCCCCTTTAACCACATTCAAATATAAAATTCAGCGCAATTAGCTACATTCACAATGTCATGCTATCATTATCATATCCATTAACAAAACATTCAAATGTTAAATCTTTTTTTAGAAAAAGGGACTATCCCTCTCAAAAAATAAAGGGATATTGTTTATTAACTTAAGAAATGAAGAGTTGAGAGTTTTAAGTCTTATTTAAACCTAAAAAATGTTTCCAAAGAATATAGTTAAATAATACAAAATGCACTATCCAAACTATGCTTTAAAAGCTATCATAGGATGGTGCGACTAGCTCAGCGGCAGAATTCTCGTCTACCC
>PVIY010016872.1:0-50747 GCA_004026745.1 Myrmecophaga tridactyla
TCCTATCTTCTATGTATAATTCCACCATCACCTTTGATATTTCCATACCTCTCTTTGGGGTTGTGTGGGCTGTGGCAATTCTCAATTTTTGATATTGGAAGGGTCTGTCACTAATATGGGGTAGGAAGATGGAACTATGTGATGTTCTGGAGAGGCTGGGCTGGGTGTCAGGACTTATCTGGACCAGGGACCCATCTGGAAGTTGTAGGCTTCTGGCAAATTACTCTAGTGCCTGGAACCCTTATAAATTGCCTTGGGTGTTCTTTAGGATTGACTGGAATGGTCCTGGTTGGCGGTTGGCAGGTTATGATAGGTAGCAAGGTCTAACTGAAGCTTGCATAAGAGCAACCTCCAGAGTAGCCTCTGACTCTATTTGAACTCTCTCTGCCACTGATACTTTATTAATTACACTTCTTTTCCCTCATTTGGTCAGGATGGAATTGTTGATCCCACAGTGTCAGGTCTGGATTCATCCCTGGGAGTCCTCTCCCACGTTGCCAGGTAGACTTTCAGCCCTGGATGTCATGTCCCATGTAGGGGGGAGGGCAATAATTTCACTTGCAGAGTTGGGCTTAGAGAGACTGAGGCCACATCTGAGCAACAGCAGAGGTCCTCCAGAAGTAACTCTTAGGCATGCCTATAGGTAGTCTAAGCTTCTATGCTACCTGCATAAACTTCACAAGAGTAAGCTTCAGGATTGAGGGCATTGCCTATTGATTTGGGTGTCCCTAAAGTTTGACACGGTATCAGGGGATTCCCTGAGGTAAGGTTTAATAGTTCCATAGTCTTTCTCTCCTCCCTCAGGGGACTTTGCCAATACTTTTTGATTATCTGGTTAATATACTCTAGGATGTTTCCAGGCATTACAATAATCTATGTAGGATTAAAGAACCTCTTTCTCTTCTCGCCTGCCATACCAGAGACCAGGGTTTGATTCCTGGTGCCTGTCTGTGCAAAAAAAAAAGCAGGACCTTTTTCTCATCCTGTGCTCTCTGTGTCAGTTGTTCAAATGAGCTATACGGACAGGTTGAATTAGATTATGTACCACAGAAAATTTCTGTTCCAGAGCAAATAAACCTTTCTTCCATTGGTCTCAAAGAGTATATGTGGTTCTAAAGTACAGACACTGTCTTCCTTACCCCTATGTTCTGAATTACTTTAACCCCAACCTGTTTGGCTTCATTCTTATCTCTAAATACCAGGTTATATGTAAAAAAAAAAACAGCCTCTCAAAATCCAGAAATAATAATCACCATTCCGGACTTATTGTGTCTGCTCTAAAAGCTTACACTCTAGGCCCCCGTTTTCTTATAAGCATTTTCTAAAGGCGACCATACCATTGTTGTTTTTTTTTGTTTCTGGCTTATTTTGTCTCACCAAACGTCCCACATGTTCATTCACATCGTTGCATGCCTCACAACATTGTTCCTGTTTGTAGCAGCACACCCTTTGTTCATAAGTATACTCCATCATTCACCAATCTACTTCTCCGTCAGTGCATCCTTCACCCACCTGCATTCATCAGGCATCATTGAGAGGGCCCAAAGTCCACACTTCATCAACATTCTCAAGTTTAGATAATTTCATTGCAGTGGGGTTTGTTTTAATGAAATTATGCTCAGAGTCCATCTCTGGAATCATCATGTCAAACATTTTATAACATATTTTAATAATTTATTTTATTTACTGTGTACCTCCCTCCCGCCCCCGCCGCCACTAGGACAGAAGCAGCATGAGAGGAAGGATTTTTCTCACTGCTGAATCCCCCATGCCTATAATAACGCCTAGCATATAATAGAAATTCAATAAATTTTGTTCCATTTTTAAATGAAAAAAAGAATAAGTGAATAAATAAAAAGGAATTTTTTCCTCTCTCTCTGAATATGTTAGAACTATTGCCAACTTGCAGATGGCTTTCATTTTGTAAATGATTTTTCTGAGTTTAGAGGGCAGCAGAGAAGAGCTAGAGAATAAAACATTTTATGTAACGTCAATGGCCTAGCATGCTGTAGGCGATCCATAAATATTTTTGGATGTGTAAATTAATGAATCAATTCTTTTCGTGGACTTATTGTATAATTTCTTTGTAGTTAATTCCAAAATTTGCATTTTTTTTCTACCTCCTAAAGTTAGGGACAATTTTTTTTTTAATAAAAAATAGCATGTAAGATGGAACACAGTAATGGGAGCCAGCTGGCAATCCAAAATATTATGAACAGTTTCTGAAAAGCACAGTAAATTGCCACTTTTGTCTATGTATCATCTATTCAATGTTCTCATCTCAAGGCTGTACTAAACATTTCTATCAATATGCCCTTTGACTCAAGCCAGTAAGGGACAAAATTTCCCAGAGACTACAGAGAGCTGGGGTGAACTTTTTTTTTTTTCCATTTTGTTATAAACTTTTAAGTTTCAGGGTGCCATTGTAAATGGGGAATTTGAAGCCTATATTTCAATTACTGAAACAAAACAGGACTTTACAGATAATGCTAATAATGGCAGCAATCTGTATTTGCATAATATTTGTTCTCTGAGCTAGGCCTCTGAGTTTTGTGTAAGAAAGCAATTATCCATTCCCCTGTTACAGACAGTTTGAGAGAGTTGCCTAAGTTCAAATGGCTCATAAAGGTGGTGGCAGGACCAGGTCTAGGTCTTCTAAATCTCATGGCCAGAACACCCTGTTATGCCAGATTCTCGCCCCTCTGTGGTGGCTGCAGTCTTTCTGGCAACAGGTGTTGTGTACGCTCTGCTAGCTAAATCGATGATGTTTATTGATTCAGGTAGGCGTTGAAAGTTCACAGAAAGTACTCTGATTTGAGAAGCACTGATTTATTGGCACAACTGGCATTTGGTATTTGACTGCACACTGTCGAATAAACATGCACAGAAAGCAATTCAAAATGCATGGTATATGTTTTGAGGGATCAATAACTTTATTTTCCTTTCTATCTTGGGATTATGGGATTATGACTATATATTCCATATTTTAGGCTTGAGGGCCTTCCAACTTTCTTATCAAACTCTATGGAGAAGTAGACAATATTGAAGATGTAAGAATTCACTAATAAGTATCAATAACTCAGAACTATGTATTATCTTTATCCCTGCAAATAGCATTTGTTTTGCCATTTTATTAGTTTTATGATGAAAGATCACTTTCTTTTCCTGAAGTAGACATTAGAAACATTAGATATATTCATTCATGTAGGTTAGCATCTGTGAACTCATTGTTTGCCATATGCATGCATAAAAATCAATTATTTCATCATCAAATGAAACTACCTAGGGAATTACCCTTCTCCCAATTTTGATAATAAAAGTATAATTCTGGTACAGCTTTAATATAGATTCCATTCATAATTAAATGCCTAAAGTGAAAATAAATACACAAATATACACTTTGATTGTAAAGACATATGACAAGTGCCATCTGCTATACAATTTGCAACTTCTCAAAGAACAGATGAATCAAAGTCACCCAGTAGCCACCTAATTGCATCATAGTTATTGGCCTGTCAACTTATTAATTTTAAAAATCATTCTTTTAAAAAAATACCTTTCATCTGAGTTTAAAGCTTAATATTGTTAAAGAACAAGTAAAAATTAATTTGGGAGCAAAGTAAACTGTATCACTGATATATTTATATTTTTTAACCTTGTCATCTAATAATCATGAAATAAATATGTGCTGTCATTGTGAATGAGCTGGCTTTTATCGATAATCATTTTGCTTTGTTGCCTAGCCCTTTGAACATTCAAATTCTATACTTCAAAACTTATTTGACTCTTCACATCATTAAAAGTTTATTCAATTTGCAGTCTTTCTTCAGAAAATCCATGTATAATGTGATTTTTAAATATATAAAATGAAAATAGGAAATGTCTTGAACAGTGAAACAGCTGTCATCTCTTTATTTCACTGTCTACAAGATGTTAAATGCTGGTAAGACTATAATTTCTTGCTAATTAACACATTCTAAATAATGTCTTCGTCACTAACCTATCAATGTTTCCCCAGAACTTATTTCTCATAACTTTGAAGAAACCATTGTGTTCACACCTGGGGGATGTGATTTCTGTGTCCTGTTTGATTTATACTTATGTTTTGAGATCAACATTAATTAAAATGTCAACATAGCTCTAATCTTTTGTGCAGAATCTTTTGCCTTCAAAGTTTTGGTTTCTCCAATATACAGACTCTCATTTGACATTCATGGGCTTGATTACCGTAATTCCTTTTATGCTGTTATCCTTGGAGTTCTAATTAAGAGAGTGCAATGAATTTAAGTGTGGTTGTTGCATTCAAATAAAATGGTGATGCTTGCCATTCAAAATATATTTTATCTTGATTATGTATTTGTGCTTTATATGATAGAATGCTAATTTTTAAATTTCCTTTTTGGCTTGCAAATGACTCCAAGGATTGAATTCAGAAACCGTGTCCAGCATTCCAGGTGTAGATTGATAATTATGCACATATTTAAAGTAATGATGTATTCACATTTGAGATTACTAAAAGTAATGTACAAGTGTAGACTGGGGAACAGTTTATTTCATCTCATACAAATTAACTTATTTCAAAGAGAACGTGGTGCTCCAAATTCTCGTTCAATAGATTTGCTAACCCAACACTTTGAAGATCTAAAGGGAAGTCCTTATATTAATTTCATTTGCTTTATGTCATATATTGAATGGATATGTATTTTTTATCATATATTGAATGGATATGTAGATATGTATACTTATTTTCTGTACCAAATACGTTCTAGAACAGTACTGTCAAATAGAACTCTGCAATGATAGAAATGTTTCATATCTGTGCTGCACAATGCACTAGCTACTAGCTACGTGTAGCTATTAAGAAGTTGAAATATAACTAGTGCTAAGGAAAAATTGAATTTCTATTTATATTTAATTTTAGACTATTTAAATTTGGCTAGTGGCTATACTATTACACAGTGCCATTCTAGAATGTAGCCTTTCTGATATAATCAAGATAAATACATTAATTTATTAATTTTTAGACAAAGCTTTAGGAGAATCAGGCCACCACCACCACAGGGGTCATCTTTCCATCTAACATTCCTTTTGACTCCAGGACTTTGGGCAATTTCTTTAGAAAGTATTTCCAAACAAGATTAATGCAATCCCAAATATATCTGGGAGAGCAAAACTTTTACATGCCTCTTAAGTAATGTCTTATTTATTCCGTTTTAATGGGGAAGAACTAACCACAAATGAGCATCAACACTTTAAGTGCAAGGCAATTTTAGTAGACATCTTTCTAAAATTCATTATATACTTGGTTCCTTCCATCTTACATAGTATCACTAACCTCTTCTTGATGACTCAGAGTCTTTATGTTGACCACAATGTACAATGTATGAGAAGGTAGCTTTCAGAGCTGCTTCTTTCCCTCACCCCCACCATGCCCCCATCACCACCCCTGCCTTTATTTTCAGGATGATTCGCATTGATTTATCTGATCCCAGAAAAACAAGCAACATGCAAATTAATTCATTAATTCAATTAGAAAACATAAGAATGCTTTCATCTCTCTCTTGTGGAACACATTTTTTCTCTATATAAGAAGCCATGTAAAAATCACCAAGGACTTTCATTGTATTATTTATTTGGGAGGCTTTTCAAACCAAAAGGATATCTATGCCTGAACTCAAATTTTTATTAAAGGGAGTGGTTAAGTCTTCAGAAACCTAAAGATATTAGTCATTCCATTCTTTTTACTTCAAAACATATTTTATTGCTATATTTAAATTAGTCATGTAGTTACTTAGAAATCTGTCTTTGATTCGTCTGCTTTCTGAAAATATACATATTTCACTAAAATGATTTTGCTAAATTAAATTTTTAAATGTTAAGTTTATCTCATGTTTGCTAACATACATGTAAAATAATAGATAATACTGCCTACAACTAAAAATTAACTTTAATAATTTCTAATATTCTAATTATGTATTCATATACACAGAATTAAGACAATTATTATCACCCAGACTATCCAATTTAATAATTGAATCTTTTTCTTGAATGTGTAAAATGATTTATTTAATTGTTGATTTTAATCTGTGGCAGTGAATTAACAAGAGCAAATGATCAGTTTTAATTATTTCTTTACTACTGTTTCCCAGCTTCTAATTCTAAATGTACTGAGCTATTTAAGAATATACAATTCTAACCCTATGAGACTGTAAATGCTTGATAAATGTTTGTCAAAAGAATGGATTAATGAATGAATAAATACACTGATATATTTAAGTTTTTTCAAAAATCATCTCAATGTTATTTCCTAATCCAAATTATTTTGTGTTCTGCAGTTTTAATTTACCCAGGATGGACAACTATACTTAATTTTTTTAATTAGAAAAATCTAAAATAGTCAATAAACCAGGATATAAAAGTCATTTATTGTTCTACTATAAAACTATCCCATTAAAAACACAGAAGGGATTATACTGTATGCTGTGATGGCTTGGAGATGTATATCCCCCAGAAAAAACATACTCTTAAACTCAAACCCTTCCTGTGGATGTGAACCCATTGCAGACAAGAAAGTAGGACCTTTTGACACATTTACTTCAGTTAAGGTGTGTCCCAGGATGTTTTATTCATATTGCTGGAGGCCTTTATAAATGGGATGAAACTCAGACTGAAAGATAGAAAACCACAGAGGGAGTAGCCAGAAGCTGAACATCAACAGAACCTAGAAAAGGAGGAGGAGACCAGGAGATGCCACCGTGTGCCTTGCCATGTGACAAGCTGAAGACCGAGGATTGCCAGCAGCCAGGCCCGGAACACCACAGGCTTCAGAGAGAAAGCACTGCTTTAATGATGCCTTGGTTTGGACTTTTTCCTGAATGTGAAACCTTGGGCCATTAAATTCCCATTGTTTAAGCCAGCCCATTCCATGGTATTTGCGCAAGCAGCCAAGGAAACTAAAACATATGCATATGGGTCCATTGTAAATGGTAGTGACAAGAGGTATACTCAAATGTATAGTCAGTCCCTGCCCATGTCTTGAAATTCAAATCCCCATTGATTTCTATATTAATATATGAGAATAAGTTTAGTGCCTGGGTGACTAGAAGTTTCTATGTGTATTTTCTAAATCTCTTTCTTTAACTTGTATAAAATTTATTATTCTCAAAACATTAGGTATTAGCTGTTCATTTCTATTAAATTTATGTATTGGATTTACTATGGGACCGTTAATAAAGGAAATCACATGGACAAGTGATAAATATTTTCAGAAGCTTAAACATATCCCAACACCCCTGTCCTACTCAAATGAAGGATTGAGACACTTCAAGTCTCTGAATCCACACAAAAGCTTTAAACAACCAGCAAGAATTCACAGAAACATCTTTCTCCAAGCTCCAGAAGAGTTAAAGGATTGCAGGAACAGGGAAAGTATTAAATCAAGAAATAAGTCACTTAAAAAAAGCACATGCTAGTACATGTATGTCTGGCCCAATCTCTCTGGTGGTAGACTGAGGAATGTGGCATACCAGAACTTGCCCTGCACAAAGAAGGCAGCTTGCAGAGCCATCTTATAGGATGCTGTGAGAGGGCAGTGAAGTCATGCTTTTAGGGCAAAGGATTACTGACTGTATGACACACAATGCAGTGCACAAGACTGTGAGGAAACTGGTTCCCAGGGAAGAGGGAACATCTCAGACACATGCACAGAAAGGACCAAGGACCCCTCTAAGCTTTGATCTTGGAGTTATTCTCTTAATTCATTATATGGATAAGCCCTGAAGGAGAGTACTTGCACAGGTCAATCTGCAAAGACTTGCAATCAAGGAAAGTATTGTTATAATACTAGCTGTATACATGCTTAAGGAACAGACAAGTTGGAGTCTAAATTCCAGGAGTAATACATTAAAATATCAAAATGTCCAGGTTTCAACAAAAGGTTAGGAAGATTCAAAGAAACAGGAAGCAATGATCCATGCTAAGGAGACTAAAGCATTTTAATCCATCAATGAGGAAGACCGGACCTCAGATATTCTTAAATATGCTCAGATAGCTAAAAGAAACCATGAAAAAAGAACTAAAGGATATCAGGAAAACAATAGATAACATAAACAGAATATCAATAGAGAAATGGAAATTATAAAAAGAAACGAAACAGATCTGAAAACAAGAGTAACAGAAATTTACAGTTCCCTAGAGGGTTCAACAGCAGATGGGAGTTCAGAGAAGAAAGATAAGTCAAGAGAAATCATCCTGCCTAAGGAGCATAAAGAGGAAAAAATGAAGAAAAGTGAACAGAGCCTGAGGAACCCATGGGACACCATGAAGCACACCAATATATGCATTGTGGGAGTTGCAAAAAAGTGAAGAAAGAGAGAAAGGGGCAGAGAGAATATTTAAAGAAATAATGACTGAAAATTCCCAAATCTTATTTTTAAAAAACATGAAAATACACATTCAAGATATTCAATGAACTCCAAACAGTATAAACCTAAATAGGTCCTCACAGCATCATATTATAATCAAACTGTCAATGGTCAAAGATAGAGAGAATTCTGAGGGCCACAAGGAGAAGCAATGTGCCACGTACAAGGAAGCCTCAATATTAAGCTCCAATTCCTCATCAGAATCCATGGAGGCAAGAAGGAAGTGGGATGACATATTTAAAGTGCTGACAGCAAAAAATTGCCAAACAAGGATTTTATATCCAGCAAAACCTTCTTGCAAAAATGAGCAAGAGATTGAGATATTCCCAGATAAACAAAAGTTGAGGGCCTTTTCACCACTAGACTGGCACTACCAAGATGCTTAAGAGTGTTCTGTAGGTCTAAATGGAAAGACAATAGACAGTAGATTGAAGCCATATGAAGAAATAAAGATCTCTGGTGAGGATAATGACATGGGTAAATAGAAATGCCAATGCTATTATATTTTTGGTTTATTACTCCACTTTTTAGTTCCTACAGTATTTAAAAAGGCAAATGCATAAAATGGAATAATAAATCATTTGGCTTTGGACCCATAATGTATAAATATGAAATTTGTGACAAGAACTACATAAAGGTAGGGGGACAGAAGGGTTTAGGAATCTAATTTGTGTGTACTATTGAAGTTAAGTTGGTATCAAACAAGTGAGATTGTCTTAGATTAGAATGTTAAATTTAAGCCCCGTGGTAACTACACACAAAAAATCAGGGAATATGCAAGCTTATAGAGACAAAAATTAGAGTACAGGTTGCTAGGGTAGGGGGGCAAGGGGAATAGGGATTTAATGCATAATGGATGTAGAATTTCTGCTTAGGGAGAGGGAAAGTTTTAGTAATGGAAGGTGGTGAAGGTACTACAATATTGTGAATGTGATTAATCCCATTGAATGGAATGCTTGAGAGTGCTTGTGGCAGGAAAATTTATTGTATATATGTTCCCACAATTAAAACAAAATGAAAAACATGAAGAGGAACTGAGAAGACGATGACAATTAAATGCAACACATGATCCTGGATGGCATTTAGCAATGGAGGGAAAAAGGCTCAATGGGACATTATTGGGGTGTGTGAAAAAACTGGAATATAGATTATAAGCTTTATATCAATGTTAAATTTCTTGACCTTGATTACTGCACTTAAAGTGTTATATAAATGAATATCCTTATTCTTAGGAAATGTACATGGCAATATTAATTGTTCAAGGAGCATGGTATATACAACCTACACTTAAATCTTCAGAAAATGGATAGATAGATAGATAGATAGATAGATTAGATAGATAGACAGATAGACAGATAGACAGATAGACAGATAGACAGATAGACAGATAGACAGATAGACAGATAGACAGATAGATAGATAGATAGATAGAATGATATGGCAAATGTGGCAAAGTGTTAAAGATTGGTATATCATCATAGCTTCAGAATTTGGGGTTTGTGCTCTTTTTATAACTATCCTGTAAGTTTGAAAGTTTTTCAAAATATAAAATTCAAGCAAAATCCCAGTACACATATTTCTCACCTTCAAGATTTTGCTGGCTCTGATCCTGTGGTTGGGAAACCTTCAAATATTCAATCCAAACTTCCCCCTGGCTCTTTGGCTAAACTTCCAAACGTCTCTGAGAGAATCTGAAGTTCTGATATGATATCATGGGCATTTCCTCTGAATGGGTGTCGTGGCTTTTTCTAAGTGTCACAGAAGCGTAGAAGTCACCACAATACTGTGATTAATAGTGTAAACTTCAGCAGCAAAACTGAGGAGATTCAAATTATCTGTTCCCTCTCTGCAAGACCGTGGAAAAAATTACTTAACCTGTTGGTGCTTCATAGGATTGTGAGAAGATTGAAGGAAGCGATCCATTTCAAAACTAACGCAGTGATTGGCATTTAGGAAGTGTTCATCAAAGGTTAGCTATTTCCAAGAAAACTTTGTATAAATAGAAATCCTTTTCATATCCATTCAAGAGCATTTCCCTATTAACATTCTAGCACCAACAAAGATCTATTAATCTTTGATTGCGAGTTCTGCTTCTTTCTCAATTCACCATGGTACAAGCCTCTTCACAGCTGCACGTGCGACGAATCAATTGTGAAAAGGCGATGATGTGTTGTCTCCTGCCATTTCTATATTCAGATGGTTAATCACTGTTCTGAAAAGGGGTAGTGATTACACATCTCCATTATTCAGATAAAACAAAGAACAAAGAGTTCACATGAAAACGTCATTATTCACAATAAAATAAGCATATGTGCTCTACCCTAATGCTAACTGGTTAGAAGAAAGAAACACTCCATGTTATGGTACTTCTGAAAAGGGCCTGCGGTGCGCAGCATTACAATGTAGAAATACATATAATCTATTTGGTAAATCATTGGGTCCCATATTACTTTTCCTTTAAATGAGGGAAATATGTTTTCAGGGGGGGAAGCAAATATTAGAAGGCCTTTTTCGAAGAAATAATTTTCATTGGTTTTCTGTCGTTTAAGGAATTGAAATATCATTGCAGTTAAATTCCTCTTAGTCCCTCTTAAGCCTATTAGTTAGTAATCCCTTTAAACAATTTGAACCCTGTAGTGATGAGGCATAATTCTTAAAATTTCTTCTGCCACCAAAGTATTTTGATTTTTTTTAAACACGCAGGTAGTATAATTAAGAGGAAGATCTTACAAAAATGGTACATGATTCTCAAATTTAATCCTGCAATGAGCCACAATTTCAATGCTGCTGTACAATACTGAGGGTCTCCTCTTTTAAAGGAAAATAAAATTGAATCCAGATATGAGAAATAAGTTTGAGCTATGTAAATGATCAGAGAGAGAGAGCAAAGGAAACATTATAATTGACAGTTGGAGAGGCAACTGAAACCCAGTTCTGAGTATGACCTCAGGAAAATACTTCACCCTCTCCAGACCTCAATGTTCACATCTGCAAAATGGAAATACAAATAACTCCTCCCTCACAGTTACTCCAGAACTTACATAAGGTATAAAGCATCTAAAGTGCCCAGCACAGTGCCTGGCATATAGAGAATGCTCAAAGAATTGTAGTTATGTTTGTGGGAGTGTTTCCTATGTGGATGCATATACAGTAAATTTTCTTTCTCATAACTATATATAAATATACATGTGATAACTGAATAACAGTCTCCAAAGAAATGAAAGAATGGCACCAAGTTCATGGTTGCTGATAGTTTTTATTCTTCCTGTTCATTGAGGATGGAGAAAATGATTGGACCTGCTACTGCCTGCCCCTCATATATATTAATTCCAATCCTCATAGTGATAGCTAGGGTAGAGATTATGAGTATCTCCCTTTTACAGATGAAGGAACTGAAACTGAGAGAAGGTAATTTCTCTAAGATCACACAATTACATCATTTTATGTCTGAAGCAAGGAAGATTTTGTTTCGGTCTAATATAACCAGAATGGAAATGTGTGGAATTTCCCTTTCTGAAGATTTTGATGGAAGGGATATACAAGTGTCCTTTTATGATAGTTTAGGTTTGGTCTGACAGTCCTGGATTTCAGTGAGTCCTGCAATTCTGGAGTTGCAACTCGACTGCAGTGAATTTAATATATCAAACAATAAACATCATTGTTCAAGATGAACAACTGCAATATTAGATCAAAGAAACAAAAATGTTAAAGCATATCAAAGCAAGAGTTCTAACATTAAAGCACATTTGTCCATTTTGGGGGAGGAGAGATCAGCATAATGATCATTTGCTAGTTTTTCTTGGAAGTGAATAATTTGAGTAAAACTCTATGACACTTGTAAAGGAAAGAAACTGTGAGGCTGTATCCCAGAAAACTAAAGTAGCTACTCAAGTCAGCCCCCCAAATGAGAGCCTCCAGGCCACTGGGAAAAAAATTAAATAAAATTTGAGAGTACCTTTTCAATCAAAGAATAATTTTTTATCGATTATCTACTGATACCAAATATTCCAGCCATTAGCATATTTCCAGAGTCAAGCACTTGATATTTCAGCCCATGAATCTACATGTAGTTACTTCAAAATATCTAATGCTTCAGTGTCTGCAAACAGGCTGTTTTTCTGCTTGCACTTTCTCACTCACCCCTTACCCATGGCCAGCTGCTGTTCATCCTTTTAAGTCTCAGCTCAAGCTTCATATTCTCCAGGAAACCTTCCTTCAACTCCCAAATCACTCTCTTTTCAGGCTTTCCTAGACCCTATGCATATCTTAGTTTTTATGTCCATCTCTTCAATTTGATTCTGAGCATAATGGAGTCAGGATGTTAGGTTTGAGATAAATGTTTATTAAAGTCAATGGATCTTATAATACTATAGTAATAAATGGCGCTTGAAAGGTAGTTTACATTTGTACTCAGCATGTGAAAAACTCCAGGCTGTCTTCAGTCTCTTCAAATACGAAGAGAGCGATAGTCTTTAAAATAATCATAGTAACAGCCTCAATAATGACACGTTATATGGTTTTACAGTGAAAATTAATGATTATATCATTTTCAATGCCAGTTGATTTTTTTAAACATTAAAAAATTTATTTTAATTTACTTCCTAAAGTATTTATTAGGAGATTATAGTAACCTAAATAAAGAATTCCACAGTTAAGATTTGTTGGCATGGTGAAAAACATTACTCTCCCAGAAAATTTCTTATCATAACTTTTTGCCAAAACCAATCAATAATAATTTTTGTGCCTCTGTGAAATTGGTTCCACCAATATTGTGGCATCTCTGTTACTCTGACCAGTGTGACTAATTGCATCAAGCCATGCTTACATTTTAGTGGTTCAAATGACAGGTTTGCTGGCATGTGGACACAGAATTCAAAACAGCATGAACTATTTCTCCTATCCTCCAGGAAAAATCGTTATGTTTCTGCCCTTCTCAGCTTGAATGAAATAAATTCTTCTTCAGGTATGCTAGGGATGAATGATGAATGACCTTTCTAATTAATTTATTAAGAAATAATGTTGTTCAACTATATTTTTACAAGGAAATCAATTTAAAAATTCAAATTATCACCTTTCAGCAAACATATTATAAGGTGAGAAGCTGTGATGTTAGATCTCCTGTGATAAGATAAATCATAACACATGCTGTGATTTATTTTTCATGGTATTCCATACAGGAAAGAAGTTTTAGTTACTTTGTCATATTTTCAGACTTTAAATTATGCTAAATACATTTGATAATATCTGTTATTTTGAACAGCTATGAAAAAGAAATGTTTGAGAATAACTATGAAATAGTTAATGGGACAAACTGGGAATAGATTTTGTGAGTGCATTTGTTTAAATTTTGGGGGAAAGTCTTTACTTGGCATCTTACTGTTTCCATCATGCTCCCCTATGACATGTCCTTAGGATGCCTGCGTATGTCTCATTGGTTGCTGGTGACATGAACATAGCAGGGAAAATGCAATAAATTTTTCATTTGTATTTGCACCTTCCTAAAGATCTAAACATTGTAAGATAAATATGACTATATTAAGATAGACATACCTTTTTAATTTACATGCCTGTATTTCTCTGATGCTTTTCTTTATCACTACCACTATTGGTGGAGCATGAAATTTCTGTGGAATCAATATTTCTGCTTAAGAGAACCAAACAGAATAAACTTGCAATCTGAGGTGTTATCAAAAGCACCTATTCACAGTCATATTCCATAGCACAGTGGCTGTCTACACTCACTTTCTGTTAGATAAGGAAAACTCTGAAGATCTATCATTAAGGAATAAAAACTCTCCTTTCAGTAAACGAACCATGCCAAATAGGTTAGCATGAAAACAACCACCTAATTTATATTGTTGCCATATGAAAAACTCTTTAATCAATAAGCTTTCTTCACATTTTTATCCAGCCATTTATACTATGTATGTGTGTATATGGCACTTAATACCCTTGACATATCGATACTATGAAATACTATTGAGAAACGCTTAATAAAAAGTGGATTTTTTAAATGTGCCACTGCTGTCATGAAGAGATCCAAGCACTCTAACCCAGGAAGTCTTAGGCCAGTTTAGAAAGAGTGAGGAATCGTTGAAGCTAAAAACCAAATGAAATGAAATTACAAATCATTTCACAGAATGATCTGATCACAAGCATGTATCCCTTAATAGAAGCCCTTCATCTCACAGAGGGACAAATGAGTCCTTCCCCCTAAACGGAAATGACTTTGCAAACTTGGGTTTATCCACCTGGGCACTACTAACATTTTGGGCCTGATAATTCTTGCTTGTGAACCTCTGTCCTGTCTGGTGTGTCCAGCAGCAGCCTCTGCCCTCTAGATGCCAGTAGCACCCCTCCTCCAGTTGTGACAGTCATAAGGGTCTCCAGATATTGCCAAAAGTCCCCCAATGAGGATGGGGAAAAAACAAATCATCCCCTGTTGAGAACCACTGACTAGCACTACAGGATTATTTAATCAGAAAATTAAGATTCACCAACTTGAGATCCTTAAAGGGGAGGACTTCACCTCATTTACCTGTGACCACATCCCATGCAGAGAGCTTGTCAGAGAGCTGTCACTTAAGGGAGAAATGCCAGAACTGCAGAATTAGAGCCAGAACTCAGTCCCCTGCACATTTTCTACTGGCACCTCTGTTCCTCTCAAATTGACATCTGAGAGAATAGGATTAAAGTTGGAAAAATTACTGTAGTTCTCAATATATACTTTAAGTGTACTTTATATATAAACCTAAGCACAGGAGCCAATTGTCATTTGGCCTCATTTTTCCAGCCTTTTCTAAGCAGATCCCTTAACACCCTTCATGCAAGCTCAAGTTGACCCTAAAGATGGAAGAAATCTCACTACTGTAGGTCAGCATACTTTTAAAGAAGAGCATCTTACCCACTCACCAAGCTCTCTTCTCCCCCACCCACTCCCTCCCATCCCCATTCTGAGGGAGCTTGAACTCAAATCATTACCCAGACCCAGGCTGCAGCTTCTCAGACATCACTGTCGGGCTCCCTACTGGGTTTCTTCCCCAGGAACCTTGGCTTTCAGTGGATCTGTTTGCATCAGATCTAGGGTCCAGAGTCTCAGGTCTGATAACACTTTCAATTTTAAAAGTGTTACTTAACACACTGGAAGCTTCTAATGAAAGTGGTCCATTCTTCTGTTGAGTTGCCTCCTGATTCTCCATTCTCACCCTCTGGGACTTCCCTCCTGTCCTGACCTCCAGTATTTTTACTTGTCTCATGCTTTTTTGCCCCCTCCTGCCTATGCCCTTTTCTACTTGTGCCTGGAACCTGTCCCCAGACTATTTGCTTGAGCTCTACTTCCCGAAGACACCTATTGACTGGATTTTGAATATAGACTATTTGTTGGACTCCAAGTTAGGAACCCCGCCCAACTATATCAACCCTCCGATAAATGGTTGAGATTGTTGAATACCGTGGTATCATGAGTCACCCAACTTCTTACTCCAGTCTCTGTAGCTCATGCTATTTCCCCTCTCTCTAGCCCACCCATGTTCTAGCTCAGAGGCTCTTAACATTAAGGCACCTTCATTTCTCTTCATAGTCAGCCTCAGTCACAACATAGTTGATGAACAGGTAACAGACTATTTCTACCCTAGGCCAGCAGCATATTCCCAACCAGTTAAAAATTTCTAGAGGGTCTGTATGTCATGGCTTAACTCTTTCCAAGTGTTCAAAATTATTTCCAAACTAACCTTGTCATCTCTTCGAATCTTATTCATACCAGAAATTACCAGTGTGTCTTCTTAATTCACCTTATACAGTATGTTTAAATTTTTCATTAAGCTTTGAAATAGCTTAGGTCATTTTCCTTTATCTTCATTATTTGAGAAGTACAAACCAATGTATATATTTTATGAACAAACATCCTATCTGAAGTAATGGCAGCTTTTCTTTGATAGGCATTTTACATCTCTTGGAGCAAATCACCCATTCTGAAATTTTCAAGCCCCCAGTGATTGGGGTAGAGCGCTATGGCTCCTAGAACTGTTGGTCATGTTACAATGTATTGCTGCATTTTTTCAACAAACTCATTCAGTCCTAACTGTGTTCCACACACTGTACAGAGTGCTGAGGATAACCAAGTAAATAGGACATGTTTCCACAAACTAAAAGAGCTCAGAGTCTAATAAGAAATACTGCTCAACAAAAGAAATGCTACAAGAGCATTATTTCTGATCGCCAAGACATGAAAATAGCCCAAATGTCCATCACTGGATGTGTGGCTAAATAAGCTGTGGGATATACATATGATGGAATATTATGCAGCTGTTAGACAGAATAAAGGCATGAAGTATGTAACAACATGGGTGAACCTTGAGGACATTATGCTGAGTGAGATTAGCCAGAAGCAAAAGGACAAATACTGTATGGTCTCACTGATATGAACTAACATTAATGAGTGAACTTTGAGGTTAAGAACACAGGTGTATTAGGGTTCTCTAGAGAAACAGAATCAACAGGAAACACACGCAAATATAAAATTTATAAAAGTGTCTCACATAACCATGGGAACACAGAGTCCAAAATCTGCAGGGCAGGCTGTGAAGCCGATGATTCCAATGGAGGGTCTGGATAAATTCCACAGGAGAGTCTTGCTGGGCAAACAGGAAGAGAGCCTGTGTCTTCTGAATCTTCCTTAAAAGGCTTCCAATGATCAGATTAAGCATCACTCATTGCAGAAAACACGCCCCTTGGCAGATTACAAATGGAATCAGCTGTGGATACAGCTGATGTGATCATGATTTAATTCTATGAAATGTCCTCATTTCAGCACTTGCCCAAACAGACAACCAGGTACCACCACTTGACCAAGTTGACACATGAGCCTGACCATGACAACAGGTTATCATAATAGGGTACAGATTGAGCAACTGGTGCTGAAGGAATACATATTGTGCAATAGGACTGACTGTAAAAATTCAGAAATGGATAGCACAATACTACCTGATTGCAGCACAATAATATGAGCACACTGAAAGAAAAAAGAAATTCTACAAGAGAGGTAAGCACAAAGGCCTAGGTAGGTATGGTCTTCTGCCTGAGAAAGCCAAGAAATATGTCACAAAAGAACTGTCATATCTGATTAGAGAACAGAAATTTGATGAATGGAAAAGAAGAGACAAGCTTTCTAAGGAGAGGGAGTGGTATGTATAAGTCAGGGAGGCACAAAAGTCAGGGAGAGACCTACACAACTTTATGATACAATTTTGGTACAATCACTGTGGCAGTTGTACGAGGATGGCTTAGAGCAGGAAAAGACTGGACACAGAATGACCATTTCAGCGGGTCTGCAACAGCCAGGAAGATTGCTGCGGACCTGCGCTAAGACCTGTAACTGGGGGACTGAAGAGGAGGGGAAGAGACTTAATTCACAGATATCATTGATAAAACCTGGAAATACATTGGTTATGGGGAGAGAGAGAGACCCAGAATCCTGAGTGAAATCCAATGCTCTTAATGTGGACAATTAGTTCAAAGGGGATGCTGTTACACAAGGTAATTAAAAGAGAGAGTGATCTGGGATCTGTCCTGTAACTACTGGTTGAAGAGTGCTTTGAAAAATGTTGCTTTTTTTCCTTTCTTTGCTTTGTATCTATGTTATGTCATACAATAAAAAAGTTTTTTTTAAAAAAAAAAGAGAGAGTGAACTGATGTGCTGCATTTGGAAAAACTGCAGTCCACACAATAAAATATGTCTCTGCTGATAATAGAACGTGGAGCTTAAGACAAAACTGGGGGTAAATAAATTAGGAGTCATTGAAAAAGGTAGTAAATAAATATATGGGAATGAAGACATGTCATAGAAGTTGGAGAAACAGAAGAAAATTATCAAATAATAAATACAGTAGGACAATTTTCAAGAAAGAAATCCCGGTCATCAAAGTCAAATGCCTGAAGACAGGCTAAGGGAGAAGTCTTGAAAATGGGTCTTTGGATGAGATAATTAGGAAGCGACCATCAGTCAAGTGATAGAGCAGTGAGTTAAGAATACAGGAAGTGAGAAAGTGCAAACAATAAAGACAGATTTAACTTTTGAGTTTGGTAATACAAAAGGAAAAAGAGAAACTGAAAACTTGAGGGGAGACAGAGCATTTCCAGGCAAAACTTTTTACAGGATGAGTGGGTCTGGAACAAATTTTTAGGTCGAGGAAGGAAAAAGCATATAATGACTGAAGATCAAGGACAGAGAAGGGCTAACAGAAAGAGTGGGTTCCTGGGGGAGAAAGGGTAGATGATGGGATCAGATATGGAGCACAGACGAAGAAGGACAGTAAACCATAATAGCTTGCATGCAGGTAGGGACCAGACACATTTAAATGCATTCAATTCTCAAAACAAATCATGAGGTAGGTGCTATTTTATCCCCGTTTTACAGATGAGCAAACTGACGCACAGCAAGATCAAGGAAAGTGGTAATTGCTGAATACCATAGAGCTAATAAGAGGTAGAGCTGGGGTTACAGACAAACACTGCCTGGCTTCGGAGTTTGTGTTCCCAACCGCCTTGTTACAGTTTCCTCCAAAGAGAGGGTCAGGAAGCCAGGAGGAGTGGCAGAGCACCTGAGGACAATTGACAGCATTCACACCCGAGGCCCCTGTTGTTCCTCTTAAAGGCCAGATTTTCGGCTATGAGTAAAAGGGGGTGAGTATGGTGTGGGTGGGATGCTGAACAGTGATACAAATTGGAAACAGCTGCTGTGGGGAAAGGCAGACAGGGCCAACTAAGGATGAGTGAGTGGATTGCTAAACAGTTTTGAGGACCCAGCTGAGGTTGGAAATCGTAGACTTGTATCAGGGCCAGACAGCATGGTTATGCGGCTTTCTCCAGCAGTTTTTGGCAGCCTGAGAACAGGAGACGATGGCGGGACATGTTCAGCATTCAGCAACCCCCCAAGTGCCTAATCTGTAACAAGTTCTATAGGTCCATGGTGGAAGTTTGTCAGAGGAGAAGGTTCAATTGAATGTTTGACAGTTAAAACATCGATGGTGCATAAGTAAGAAAGGAAAATCCAACAGAACAAAGAGTCTAGTGGTCTCTGAATTTTAGTGAGAGTGAAGACATGGGAGAGAGAAAAAGAATTAAAAGGTTGGGATCAAAAGAGAGTAGCATTGTAGGATAAAAATTTCAGAAGCAAAGCAATTCTGGAGAATGTGAATGAATGTGAATTACAAAGGTTCAGAATGTGAATGAATTTGTGATTTACTGAAATAGGATGGAGATAAAGGTCTTTTTAAACAAATATTTTAGCAGCCTCAAAAACAAAGGACAGGAAAAGTCATGGATATAGATATTCAAATCACTCTAGCCAATGGCAAGAATTCAGGCAGAAAGGAAAGCAAGCTAGTAAGTAGGGAACAAATTCTAATGGAAGTGACCTTGACTAGAGATGTTGGAGAAGAGATAGAATGAGAGAAAGACCATACCTCACTGGTCCAGGAGAATGCCAACATTTCTACTGGAAAACAAACAGTCTTCACTTAAGAGAACTTATTTATACAGCGTTTAAAGCTTCATATAGTTTGTAAACATTGTGAGGTTGGGAAACATATCTCATCCACCTCTGAATCTCGTCGAACAGTGTCTTACATGTAAAAATATTCAATAATTTTTTTAGAGGTTCATTGATATTAGGGAAAAAAAAGTCAGGGAAAAAAAGAGATTTTAAATGTTTCTGTTTTGTAGACAAAGTTTCAATGTCCAATTTTTCATTTTGTGCTACCACCCACGTTGCTGAAGGCTTTGTCATCTTCCTTTTTGAGTTGTTGTCCCTTGGATTTTATTTCCAGTGCATCTTTTTGAAAATATATCCACTTCATAAGTTTTCATGTGCAATTTTTGTACCTTAAAACTCAGAACATCCTGACATGCTGTCATGGTCAGGTTCATTTGTCAATTTAGCCAAGTGGTGGTACCTGTTTGTCTGGTTGGGCAAGTGCTGGGATGTCTGTTGCGATGAGGACAGTTCATAGAATTAAATCATGATCACGTCAGGTGCATCCACAGCTGATTCCATTTGTAATCAGCCAAGGGGCGTGTCTTCTGCAATGAGTGATGCTTAATCTAATCACTGGAAGCCTTTTAAGACAATGTGTGTAAAGCTCTTATGTGCAACACCAGCTTGGTAAACTGGGGGCGGGGAATGGAGAAATGGCTCGTAGTGAGCCACAGTGGCGGTGATTTGCACTTAAGATAGATATATAACCCTGGTGTCTCAATTCAATTTATTTCCTACAATTTACACCCAATAGTGTGTAATAAGGGGACCAAAATTTTTTTAATATTGTATGTTCTCCATTACAAAAGTAATGTTTATTTTAAAAATAGACATTTTTTTAAAATGCAGATGAGTAAAAGAACGAATAATCACCCATATTGCCACTCAAAGATACCCATGACGACCATTTTTAGGCACTTCTAAACCTTTTTATATACACGGGCTTTCTTTACAAATATATTGCTTCTCCGTTTATATATAATTTAGTATTCTGCTTGTGTCTTAACATAGCATCATAAAGCGAGTAGTTTTCCACGATACTAGGACCTTTATAAAAATTATGGTACGGCTGGACTCTGTCCTGTTGAACCGTAAGTCACTGAATCATGTTCCTCTCACCGGATCTTTAGGGTTTTAAAAAATAATGCTTAGGGCAGGCGGGGGTAGCATCCTGGCCTGCCATGAGGAGACGGAGTTGAATTCCCCGCCCATGCATTCCAAAAAAAAAGAAAAGAAAAACAAGTTCAACAATGGGAGTGCAACAATGGGACATCCACATGGAAAAGAATGAAATGTGACCCTGTCTCCCATTGCACAGCATATAAAATAGTAGTAGTAATACTCATGTTTAGCTGTTACAAATATCTCCCTGTAAAATATCCTTGGGCATGAAGCTTTATCCCCACATACTTTGCTTTCTTTTTCCTGAGGCTTTATGTCCAGAAAGGGACCTGTCTAAGCTTATGAACATGTTTAAGTCGTCGACCAGATTCTGATAGGAGAAAAAAACGAAAGAAAGGAAGGAAAAAAAAAAAAAGCACGCTTATTAACTCGGGCTTTTGGTTCTTCTTACAGCTGTTTCATATACAAACTACAAAAAAACCCCCCCGCCCGTCCCTCCCCGCACCACCTCCAAGCCGCTCATCTCGGTGACGGCGCAGAGCAGCACGGAGTCCACGCAGGACGCCTACCACGACAGCCGGGCGCAGAGGGTGTCCGCGTGGCCGCAGGATGGCCGCGGCCTCTACAACTCCACGGACAGTCTGGACAGTAACAAGGCCATGAACCTGGCCCTAGAAAGCGCCGCTGCTCAGCGCCAGGCCTCTGAGGGCCAGGGCGGCTCAGCGCGCGCCGCCGGCGACAAGGCGATTTTGGCGTCGAAAGCCGAGGAGTTCCTCAAGAGCCGCCGGGCGTCCATCGGCATTCAGGTAGCCCAGCGCCCCCGCGGGCGGCCACTTGCCCCCCGCGCGGTCCCCGAAAGGGCGTAGAGCGAGACGCTGCCTGCCGCTCCGCTAGCTCCAAAACCCGAGCCCGCCACCCGGGGTCCTCGGGGTTCATTGCAGCCCTCTGCAGGGCCGAGGAACATTAGAGAAAGCGCTTCAGTCCCTGTGGCTAGCCTGCGGGGGATATAGCTGGGCAGAATGGATCCTAGGGCCAGGCAAACCCCCCCACCCCTGTAGAGCTACAGGAGATTCACTGGGGGGGAGGAGGGGGGGCAGGGGGAGGTGTTCACCCTCCCCCCAATCCCTTGCCTTTTCTGGGGCCAAGTGGCTCTTTGGAGCGTGTGGAGATAAGAAGGGTGGGTTTTTTTGGTTGAAGTCTGTATTTACGAAACCTTTTCACTCTGGCCTCCAAACCGTTAAGTGGGGGGGGAAATAAAAGGCCAGTGAGAAGAAAAAAAGTAAGAAGAAAAACGGGGTTCTCCCTTGCTCAAAAGTGAAGGATGCTCACAGTTTATTTAAATGGACTATAGGGTACTCCTTAGATATCAGCTCTGGCCACAGATGCTGCTACCTGAACACTGATGCCAATTGCATCAGACAATGGAGGGTCGACCCCGCCATCAGTTTAGGCCCCCAAAATGTCCATCTTAGCTACGGCTTTGGTGACATATTTCCTCTACCTTAGAAGAGACAGCATTAGTTATTTCTGTTCGCGCCTCCATTTCATCCAGCAAGTCCATTTTGAGCGCACGTGAGGTGTGAGGCATTGTGCTAGGAAAGCGGAGCAGTTATTTCAGGTCACTCCACTCTCCTTCAAATATGTTCTAATCAAGGGACAGCACAAGAAGTGTTTCTTAAACCAACGAAGTTGTCTTCTAATTTACCTATGGTGAATCTTCCTTTGAAGACCTTATTGTAAAGGAAACAGGGTTGTTAAGAAAAGTCTTTGCTGACCCGGTTCACCTCTTGCTTCCTTTTACTCCCTCCATTCAGCCTGTGTCCAGCCTCAAGTGTTTAAAAATCAGGACGCTTAATTACCACTGTGCCTCGGCCAGGGAAGAGGTCAAGTGGAACTTTAAGTAAGAGAGTCCTGTCTGGCGCTCCGGCGCTGCTGTGAAGTGCTGCCGGGTTCTGGATATAAAGTGGGGATGTGGAGAGAAGGGACTGTTGGAGGCGCAGGGTGGGGAGACTGCCCGATTTGCTAGGTCCTCCGCACCAGGTCTCCACAGTGTGGCTTCATTGTTTTGTTTAGGATTCTGACTTCCCAGAGCATCAGCCATACCCAAGGTCAGATGTAAGTACCACAATATACCCCAAAGCCAAGTACGCATGAATTTTCTTTTATCTACCTTTTTTGGATTATTCATACAACTGCTCTTGTCACTTCTCACTGTCCTGATTCTATATGCCAGGCACTATGCTAGGTGCTTTCCTATTATTGCTTTGATCTCCTGTAATCACCTGATGATGTATGCTTAGTAGTTCTACTTAGATGATGAAAAGAGGGGATTTGAAAAGTTAGGGGACTTGCCTGAGGCCAGATTTGCTGAGGTTAGAGAGCTAGTAAGCGGGGAAACCAGGGTACCTACACTGATCGCTCTGCTTCCAGAGTAATGTTTATAATAGAAGACTTGGAAGTTCCCCAGAATTCACTAGGCCTATTGAAAATTCTTAAGGTGTTCATGTCACCTTCTGGTTTTTCCACTGCCATGTTCCTCACGCATTCCCTAGGCTGCCCACCACAGAACTAAACCAGGAAATAAGAGTTAAAACATCTGAGCTCATAAAGGAACTTACTTTTATGTGAAAGTATTGGGAACATACTTTCAGAAACTCATAAAAGTATATTATCTCACTGGTAAATGTTGCCACCAATTCCTGCCTTCACTGCACACTCCCGCACCCCCACCACCTTTTATTTAGCTCCTGCCCCATTCTGCTGCTACCCCGATGCCTTTACCATATTCCTTCCACCTAGAATATACTTCCTCTCCATCCCCACCCCCTCCCACTTCATCTTCTAAAGTTCAGATCATGCATTCACCCCTCCTACGAGTCTTTTTGATGCCGTCATCCAAACTATAGTTGTTCTTTGAAAGCCGGGGCTATGCTTTATGCATCTTGATATCCCCACCACCTAGCACAGTGCCTGACACATAGTGAGTGCTCAATAAATGTGGGTTGAGTGAGTGAGTAAATGGATGAGTGTTTGATTACAGACAAATGTGAATACAAGTATATAAGTGCCAAACTAATTCAAGTGTCTTTCACGACAGTAAAAAAAAAAAGATGGACAGTATTGTGTGAGTTTTTATCCTAACAATTGTCAAAATGAAGTTAATTGAAAAGAAAAAATTATAGTTGTAGAAACTCAAAGTATCAGGATAAGGAAAATAGCCAAAAAATTAAAGACAGATGATTTTAGGAAGCCAACCCAAAGATAAAGCAGCATAATGAAAAGACTATCCATAGATACTTCAAAGTGTTTAGAGGAATGACAAAAGACAACTTCAGTGTTGTTTTAAGGCACAAAGTGAAAAATATATATTTTTTAAGCTTATGGACATTTTGGTGTGTCCTTAGCTCTCCACCACATGCTTGTTTAATCCGCATAATAACCCTATGTGCTGTTTGTTATTATGCCTAATTTATGGATGAGGAAATTGAGGCTCAGGGAAGACAAGTGACTTGCCTAAGGGTCCATAGATGTTAAAAGTGGCAACGCCAAGATTCAAACCCAAGTGGGTCTGATTCCAAAGCCCAAATTCTGTTGCTTTCCAAAGAGGAGAAATAAAATGGTGGAATCATTTCATTCTCTCAGTGAGCCAGACTTTATTCTCATTCCATGAACTTTTAAAATTAAAAATTCGATCTATTCATCTGTTTTGAAACATTGAATATATTTTACTCTCCCTACAGCTTTTTAAAAAGAAGATTGCTGGCATTTTACATTCTCATCTAGCATTTGATGGAATTGACTCCTGCTTGATTGTTCACTGATTTCCCAGAATCACAGCTAACTAGGGAAACTGGGTAGAGCTTTGTCTGAGTACAGACCATAGAGAATTTACATCTTACCAATATAGTTCTTACTACTGAACAGAGTACATGTTACTGAATGAACCTTCTGTGGAGCTTGCACCCTAAATGGATCATTAATCTGTGGGGTTTTCACTCCCTAAATTATAACATATGGCATTTTATGAGCAGTTTCTTCAGGATTTGACTTATAAATGTGGGGCTTTGTCCAATGAGATAGCCCAGTGCCTGGGTCTAAACTCAACTCAAGCATTCTATTGGACACAGTCCCTCCTCTCTGCCCATTTCAAACCAGAACCGAGCAGGTAGTTCTCTCTATCCTTCGGGTCACAGAAGACCCAGTTAGTGCGGCTAGCCCTGCAGAGCAGGACACATGCACAGTCCCTTCAGGGCTTCTAGTAAAATGACACAGTGGAAGCCTTAGGACTCACAGACCAGTTCTAGGGTAAGGAACCGGAGACGACTTCCTGACTGGGTTCAGAATGCCCTTAAGTAGGTCTTCTGACTTGGAATCACTAATCTGGCCTGCCTCACATTTCTTCATTATGATTTTAGCACTTAACTGTTTTCTTTGGGTTCACTTTTGTTTGCTTGTTTTTATCAATTTGTCATTTTTCTGCTTTTGCACAGTTTTACATTTTCCATTATGTGTGTATGTGTTAGTGAAACCTGTTGAAAGTGTTCACTGGCCCTGATACTGCAGCTTTGTAAAAGAGAGGCCTGATTTCACAGTCAGGAAACCTTTGTTTCCATCTGCCTCATAGCCCCATCTCTAAAATGGGGACAATTGATGCCTATTATATCACCAGATGGTGTGACAACAAAGGGGGACAACATACGAAAACCTTTGTTATTATTCATTTTGTATGTCCTCCCTGAGATAAAAAAATATGTTACCCTCTAATCCATGTATTCTCTCACTAGCCCTAAGTCATTTCCTCTTTCACCAGACCTTCCACCATTCTGCCCTTCAAAACTGCTCAGGCTGTAGCTTTAAGCAGTTCATGGCAGCTGGAGTAACAAATCATATTTAACTCTTAGACATATAATAGGTCTCAGAGGGAAATAAAACGACTCTGTATCAGAAGCAACATACCCACATAGCTATGTAGAAGGCTTTGAATGCAGAGCATAAAATGAATTCGATTTAGAAAGCAAAGATTTCTTATTTGAGCTCTAGCAGAATATAACTTGTGAACAGCTCCCACCAAGAACACCAGATTCTTTCTTTTAGGGTCTCTGTAGAAAGCTGGGGCTGAGTCTAAGGCTGTGTGGCCTTCTCTGTCATTGCAAACCTGGTCCTGGCACGAGAGGTGGAACCAGGGTGTGTGAGAAGCTGCCCACCTTCTCAGCTGCCTGGCCTGTCAGTATCACACCACACCCCTGTGCACACGCACACTCACTCATTCACACGCCCGCACACACACCAGCCATACCAAACTCCTCTTTCCCCAAACAGATCATGATTCATCTTTTTTCCTTCTCAGTGCCTAGAATAAGTTATCTAGTAAATAGTGGATCGTCTTCAAATGAAAATATGCTTATATTTTTCAAACTTGTAAAATCCATTTACGCTTCTAGCCAGAACTTCCTCTTGGAAAAAGAATTCTTTGAGTTTCCTTTCTTGTGTGCTGTAGTTCCTTTTCTTTGTCCTAAATTTGTTTTTTTGTAAAAAATCTCATATAAAGCTTCTCTGACTCCCAGTTTTTCAGCATTGATAAATATTTAGTTCATCCTGGCCGTATATGATTTTATGAGACTTTATCTTCCAACTTTCATGAACTCTATTCTTCTTAGAAAGACTTCATATGACAATCACTGTAAAATTTATCGAATTTAAAACACATATTAAATTTATCTAATTTAATATACATATTAGTCACCTGGTGATTCTAAAACCAGAGGTGGGAGGACATAGAATTAATATACTGGGACAGACTTACATAAATCAGGCTTTATTTTGTTGCTGTTGTTTGATGTTACCCTCATTTTTTATCTATGGAATCTAAAACTTAGCAAAATTTAAGAAACTTACCTAAGAATCATACTGCCTGCAAGTCGCAAAGTCTGACTGATTCCAGAAGGTAGACTTTTCAAATTCACTGTAAAAGTAACATAATTATGTTAGAGAAAGTTTGTGAACTGGAGAAAAGAGGAAAAAATCCTCATCATATTTTTTAATTTTTTAATTTATTTTTATTCACTATATATACCTACGAACATGTGTATATTATAAATTTTATTGTACATTCTATTTGTTAATCTACCTTCTTTAAATCATAAGCATTTTTACAATATAATCTTCCTAGCTACCATTTTAATAGCTGTATAATATTCTGTCATGAATAAATTTTAATTTGCTTTACATAACTCTTCTCCAACTTTGCTATTCCACTATTTTTTCCTGTTTTTCACCTTATAAATAAAGCTACACACCTATTTATCAGAATTTATGATAATTCTTTAGCTGGATTTCTGGAAGTGGAAAAAGTGAGGCAATATTATGAAACTTATAATAAAAATTAGTGCTCCTCCTGTTGCATAATCTATCTCTTTAAAAATATACATACGGATTGATTTCATCCATTTAATATACCTACCAAACTTGGAAATATCTCCTGAAATTTTAAAATCAAAGACTTTTAACCCAGCAACCACATTTATAAGAATATATTCATGAAGGTTTGCACATACGTGTACACACGCACAGAGATATCTATAGCAGCGGCATTTATAATAGCAGAAAACTGGATAACCAAATTATCCATCCATTGAAGACTGATTAAATAAATTAAGTTATATTCATATAATGGGATATATGCAGTTAAAAAGCAAAGTAGCTCCATATGTAATGACATGTGATGACATTTTTAATATATTTCTATTATGATCCTTTTAAGCAAAACAATAAAAATCTCCATGCCCTGCAAGGTAAAATTTAATAAAGCCATCACCCACTTAAAACCAGAAAGCAGTATTAACAGCAAGGTTAGGAATTTCACTCAAATTTTTCTTCCTCCATAATCAATTTTAAACTCTACCTGTCAAAAAATGCAACACAAATTAGGTGCAATTTTTATGTAGGTGTTCAGAATTATACCAAGAAATCAATAGGTGTATTGAATAATACCCCATGACTCAATAACTAATCAGGAGCTCCAGAGTCTTCATTTGACCATCCTTAGTCTGGCTTTAAAAGACTAATGAAGAGCACATGCTCTGTAGTCAGAGAGGTCTAGGTTTGAATCCTAGCTCTGCAGAGAACAAGATGTGTGCCCTTGGGCAAGTTACTTAACTTCTCTGATTCTTCACCCCTTAAAAGCGGCATTAACAACAACAGGGTTGTTGTGAGGATTACATGAGATAATGACAGATAATATATCTTAGCACGGTACCTGGAGTGTGGTAAGCATAAAATAAATTTATCTATTGTTACTATTACTTCTATTAGCTACAAATTTGGATTCATCCTTGTTTTCATAGGCTTAGATTTATGCCAATCACAAGTTAAAATTGAACTTTTAAAGCACAGCTTTTCTCTTACATCTCATAAAAGTCAGTCGTACTTATTTGTTTAATGGTTTGTACCTTATTCAAGCAATCGTTACTATTTTTAAGGAAAGATGTGTTTTATAACTAGGCTATGGTATTTTATATTGAGGTCAAAAATCCTTTTGCTACAATAGGTAATATTTTTGTGAAAAAAGAAAACAGATGAGTGCCATGGAATAATTTTTATGATTTAACTAACCTTTGGTTTCACAGACTTTTTATTCTGAGGCTTTTTGTTTTAATTTATTATACTAGAATTCCCTCATGTGATAACTTTGCACTTCTGATGATCACTAAAATGCTTCATGATTTTTGGAGAACTATTCGGCAAATATAGCTACAATAAGGATTCTCTGTAGATACATGACTTCTGCTCTGATCTGACTCAGTGCTTCAGCAAATGTGACAGCTATATGTAGATACAGATGGAGAGATTGTCTTAGTGTTTCTGAAAAAATGCTTAAATTCCTTTCTGTGTCTCTTTGTATGTTGACGCAGCCATCAATATAATTCTATTAAATTGCTTGTTTGTTTCATTAGCTATGTTTAGTTCATGCTATACTTACTTTCTTCACTGTAGGATGTGATAAGAGCTTGTAAGTCCTGAAATAATGCAGTCCAACCAAAGCCTATGTTTTGCCTGAGCTGAACTAAGCAATTTTATTTGCATACATTTAAAAGGCAGCAGTGCCATGTTGAGTTCAAGTAGTTATGTAAAATTCGGTGAAGCACAGTTCCAACAAAATTATGCAATATGAATGCATTTCCCTTTCTTTGTGATTTTACTGGGTCAAGTGCATCTCTGTATTAATTAAATGAATGCATAATTAATTACAGCAAATGAACAAAAAACAAAAGAGAGTCCTTTACCCAGATCCCACTTTTCAGTTCTAAAATGAGATGTTTTGTGTTGAATTAGGTGGAAACAGCTACAGATTCTGACACAGAGAGTCGAGGCCTGCGGGAATACCACTCTGTTGGCGTGCAAGTAGAAGATGAAAAGCGGTAACTCAACCCTCCTTCAAAATATATATTTCCCAAGCAAAAGCTATTTGTTAAAAACCTGATTGCAAGCCTCTAGAGCATGCCTGCCATCAGTGACTCATGCTATTTGTGGAAACAGGGTCATATATTTATACTTTTCAATTTATATAGTTCAGGTATGAATTTACATTTACCTATGTCTTGTTTTCCCAAGAGGCAAGGAAATAATTCTTCTTAAAGTAATTTACCACTTCTGAAAGCAGAGTAGCTAACAGCCCTGAAAGTCAAACTCCTTTATCCAAAGGAAAAGAATAGGCTGAGGGCAAAGCAAATGCATGTTTTCTCACCTGATAATGCTTAAAGTAAAAAAGAAAGACAGAAAGAGAGAGAGAGAATGAAAGAAGATGTACCTTAGCTATGCAACTGAATTGTTTTATTTGTAAAAGAACTATTTCAAATATAAAATATAAAGGGAAATCTATTACACTAATGTTATTTCTGTAACAAGGGCAGGATAATTATTTTGTTTTATATTTAAAAATATATATATTATACATTCCATAAAAACAAATTTTAATGAGAACATTACCTCTTAAGCTTCCCTACGATGGCACTCTTCATAGTGAGGGGCATTAGAACCCAGCCTGTAAAGAACTGCAAAGAATTTCAGACCGCAGATTAATGACTTCCACAAAATGTCCAAGTAGACCTTTTAGAAACTGGACATCTTTTGCACCTGGGAAACTGGGCTTACTGCCTTCCGCCCCAATCAGTGGCTCATTGTCATCCCTTTTGCCTCAAACACAGAAAATACATAAGAAATTCATTAACCAGCTGTACTCACATGTTTGCCATCTGTGGATTCAGTTGGTAAGGAGCCAGAACTTATAGCTACAGTAAACTTTGTCCCCTTGCATGCACACACAACACACACACAGTGCGTTCTTGTATGCAGACGCACAACAACACACACCCACATGCACAGAGTGAGTTCTCACCTAGGAATAACCAGTCTCCAATTATTGGCTGGTTTCCTGCCAATCAATTCAGCAATTGGTTATGTGGAAATGGGTGACACTCACATACAATGAAAATATTTTTAAAGCACTTGGGAAAGATGCAATGTGGATTCATCAATTTGCATAAAAGAGTTTTAGATGATATTTAGTTATTAAATGGGAAAAGAAACTCATGCCTTAAAATGTGATATGGATAATCATGAAAACTCAGAATGAAAAAGATGTCACATACATAAAATAAACAATATAAGGCATCATTTGAGAAATATTTATGCATCATTATATAGAATATGTATGTATGTGTATAAAATATATATACGTATGTATGTCTATACATACATACATGCATACAATAGAATGGGAGTTTAGTAAACTTGTAGTATACTTCTGAAAGGAAGGGAACCATTGAAGATAGTAGTGTAATGAAATACATTAACATTCATATCGTTCTCAGTATCATCCAATACATTTCAATCTTAAGTGGGCATTATTTAAATATTAGGACTTAGGTAGATATTAAAAAGGTTAATAATTTGCAAAACCAAACGTTCTTCCATAGGTGAAACACCAAAAATATTAAAAGAATGAAAGCATCATTTTTTCCTCGGAATGTCAGTTGTGGTTCAGGCTTGTTCTTTGGAGGTATATTTAGGATTTTGTTGCACATCTGAGGTCATCTCAGCAAGCCTACCATTTTGTCGTCTTTTCCCCTTTTCCTAGGCATGGGCGTTTTAAACGTTCTAATAGCGTAACTGCTGCCGTCCAAGCAGACTTGGAACTAGAGGGCTTCCCAGGACACATTACCATGGAGGACAAAGGTCTCCAGTTCGGTTCATCCTTTCAGAGACATTCAGAACCTAGCACTCCTACCCAGTATGGCGCGGTAAGAACTGTACGGACACAAGGACTCTTCAGTTATAGAGAAGATTATAGGACCCAAGTTGACACGGCAAACCTTCCCCCTCCTGACCCTTGGTTGGAGCCATCCATTGAGACAGTGGAAACTGGAAGAATGTCTCCGTGTCGCAGAGATGGATCTTGGTTTTTGAAACTGCTACACACAGAGACAAAGAGGATGGAAGACTGGTGTAAAGAGATGGAAAGAGAAGCAGAAGAAAATGATCTCTCAGAAGAAAGTAAGAACATAGATTTTATCTATGGTTTTTTAGGCTGGCAATTCTTCAGTTAAGCAAATGAGAATATAATGGAGAAAACGTCCTTAGATATTTGAGCCTATGAAAATAAATATGCTTTTTAATGTCCCAGTCAATTCTAAGATGTAAATAAATGAATGGAAAAGCAATCACAAGAATATTGAAGGGGGTGTCTTTTTTAGATGAGTTGAATATGAATATGAATAAATGGTGCTATCAGTTTTCTTGGTAGCATAGTTTATCGCATTTTCCACTTAACCAGTTTTCTTGAATTGTCAGTGACTTAACTTGGAGCATTGATTGTCTTCTAAAAGTTTTACTGTCTCATATTTTTAAGAAATTGCTTTAGCATTATGCCAAAGGAAAGTTTATGACAAATGAAAGATTCAAAGAGTTCGCTACATGATGCTATGCTATCAGTTTTCTGATAATTAGGTTAAGCAGAAACATATGAGATTGCCCTGAATGTCATCAAAGCAGACCTGTTCTAAACATGTTATGATTCAGAGAAGTCCCTGCTTCTCCATGTAGAAAGGGACAAAGTATCTCTTTTTCTATAACTCCCTCCTATTTACCCAAAGAAACCTAACATCAGGATTTTTCAGAAATAGCATCCTTCATAAATTGCTGTATGTGATTTCTAAGCATATATCAAGAGGACCAAAAATATAATTGTAAGATACATGGAACTCGCACTTACCTTCACCAAAATTTCACAGAGACATTTCAGAATGTCTTGACTTGACAAATCATGATCCTTTAAAGTATCTTTTTCTTTTTCCATGAGTTCCTTTGTATATACGTTAGATCACTCTATATGACGTTCAGGATAGCTTATGTCTTTGGGAATTTAGCCCTGACATTACATTTCTAGATGACTGCTGCAATGGAGTATATCATTTATTCTAAAAATGGAAATATGATGATATATAAATTATATAGACTATAATTTACAAAGCACAATAGCTTCAGAGGTGGAGAAACCCAAGAAAATAATTTGCGTGTTGATTTGTAGTTGTTAAAACCTATGTTGTAAACCTACGAAGAAAAGGAAATATTGCCTTAAAATGACTAATTCTATTCTTAAACATTTCTCTCTTAATCGTCAAATTTCACACACTCTTCCATGCATTGATATTAGACACTTAGTATTTTGGAGAATGTGTTGCCATGGTAAAGCATTTGAACCTGCTCTCTCGTGGCTCTGCTATGCCTGCATTTCTGCTTGTGATGATGAATGCCAATATAATCGTATTCAAATTCTTCATGTAATATTTGCTTAAATTTATCATCAGTTTAGGGTATATTTAATGTAGTGATTGCTCATAATTCTCATATTTAAAAATCCCTAATTTTTTACAGCATTTTTCTGCTTGTCAGCATATGTTTCAACCAGGCAAAATCATTTTAATTGTAATGTGGATTTATAATCTTTATCACAGAGATAACACAAAGAAAAACTAAATTGCCTCAGTTTATGCCAAATCAGAGTTTAAATTGTCAGCTCCAATTTCGTGCATGTTAACCAATGTGACTTCAGGCTGGGTGTCATTACTTAGGACTCTGAACTTGTCATAAGATCTGAATGTCAGTCGGTCAGGTTATATTTTCTATTAGTCATTCCTCAATAAAACATCTTTGAAGATAAGAGAGAGAGAGAAGATTCAGAAAGAGGTCATATTAGTCAGGTCTTAGCGCCCTAATTTTATTCTATCTTATTTGAATTTATACAAATTCAGACACATTCAGAAAGTTCTGATCTCCCTTTACAAGTGTAGGAAAATAAGAAATTGGTCATTGCTTCCATAGAGCAATACTTGCCTTATTGTGATTTTCCATATTTAATGTATGCTTTGTTGTTGTTCGTTTTGTTTTAAATTTTTCTTTTGAAATAATTTAAAATTTGCAGGTTAGTTGCAAAAATAATACAAACCCTGTATGGAGAAATCCCACATAGTTCCATACCTTGAGATACCCACATCCACCAATGTTAACGTTTTGTCACTTTTGCCATATTATTCTACTTCTATCTGTCTTCTAAACACTTGAGAGCAGGTTGCACATATCGTATTTGAACACATATTTCTATGTACATTTCCTGTGAGCAAGGATATTCGCTTATATAATCACCTTCAGTGCAGTTATCAAGTTCAAGAAATTACATGTCATGCATATAAAGCTTACATTCTATATTCCAAGGTTTCTTGATGCCTCATCAAAGCTCTCTTCTCCTCCATTCCTAGATCCCATCCACTATCATGCTTTGCATTTCAGTGTCATTAGTTCTTTAGTTTCTCTCTTTTTTTTAAATTGTGGAAACATATATACAACATAAACTTTCCCATCCCAACCCCTCCAAGCATAGCGTTCAGAGGCATTAATCACCTTCAGGATGTCGCTGTGCCCTCCCCAACATCCATCACTGAACTTTTCCTTCTTCTCCAAACAAAAATGCTACACTCAGTTTGCATTAATTCCCATTGCCCCTGCCCCCACCCCTTGTAACCTGTACTCTCCTCTCTGTCTCTGTGAGTTTGCATATTCTCTGATAATTTCATTGCCGTTGCTCCTGGGTCTTAAACTTAAGACCTTAATCTATAACGATCTTGTTTGCCTTGGAGCCAATTTAACAACTTCAATAGCATACATAAACTGTATTCCTAATCCCCTCTGCCCCCTACCTTTAAGTAGTTCTTGTCACCAGTTGCATTTTTCTACATGATGAGTCTAAAACCATTGATTTATCATTAAATTTTAGGCATTTGCCTTTTAGATCCTATAGGAGGTGGGAAGTAGAGTTACACATGAAAAATAAAATAGTACTGGTATTTATATTTACCCATGTCATTATCTTTGCCAGAGATTTCTATTTCTTCATGTAGCTTCAGTCAATTGTCAAGTGCCCTTTCCTTTCAACCTGAGGAATTCCCTGTAGCTGTTCTTGACAGGCCAGTCTAGTGGTGACAGACCCCCTCAGCTTTTGTTTATCTGGGTATGTTTTAATTTTTGCCTCATTTTTTTCTTCTTATAACCCCCCCCAATTATTTACCTGTAGTGTTATCATGGTACTAGTGATATATCCCTATTAAATAAAGTCTAGAGCATGCAATAGGTATTTTTCCATATTTTACTCTTTTATTAACTTTTTGTACAAGTGTTACACATTTGAGGTAGTTCACGCAAGAACTTATATTTGTAGTGCAAATCAGTGAGATACATGACTTTAAACAACCACTTTCAATCTTATTCACCTTCAGTACTGCACTGTCACTTGTAATCCCACTGATGTATTGCCAGCACCTCTATCCATTCCAATACATTTAAGATCAATCTCATTAACAAGCCTGTACATATTAACCAACTGCTCCCCCTTCTCTAACTTCTGACTATCTCTAGATATACCAAATATCTCTATATTCTACTGTTTAAGAGTCTGAGTTTATATTTCCTAGAGTTCATAGTATTGGAGTCATATAATATCTATCCTTTTGTGTTCAGCTTGTTTCACTCAGCATTACGTCCTCCAGGTTCATCCATGTTGTCATATGCTTCAGGACCTCATTTCTTCTTATTGCTGCATAATATTCCATCATATGTATATATCACAGTTTGTTTTTCCAATCTTCAGCTGATGGACATTAGGATTGTTTCCATCTTTTGGGAATTGTGAAAAATGTCGCTATGAGCATCATTTGCAAATGTCTGTTTGAGTCTCTGCTTTCAGATCTTCTGTGTCAAGTAATGGAATTGTTGGGTCGTAGGGTAATTCAGCATTTAGTTTTCTGAAGAACCTCTAAACTGTCTGCCACAGCGGCTGAATCATTATATCCCCACCAGCAGTGGATAAGTGTTCCAATTTCTCAATATTCTCTCCAACATTTGTAGTTTCCTGTTTGTTTAGTGGTAGCCATTCTTATGGTATAATGATATCTTATTGTGGTTTTTATTTGCATTTCCCAAATGAAGGTGAACATCTTTTAATATGCTTTTTAGTCATTTGTATTTCCTCTTCAGAAAAAATGTCTATTCATATCCTTTGCCAATTTTACAATGGGGTTGTTTGTTCTTTTGTCATTGAGTTGTAGGATTTCTTTATATATATGTACTGGATATCAAACTCTTATCAGATATATGGCTTCCAAATATTTTCTTCTAATGAGTAGGCTGCCTCTTCACCTTTTTGACAAAGTCTTTTAGACACAGAAGCATTTGATTTTGAAGAGTTCCCATTTATCTATTTTTTCTTTCATTGCTTGTGCTTTGGATGTAAGGTCTATGAAGCTACCTCCAATTACTAAGTCGTGAAGATGTTTCTCCTTATTTTCTTCTAGGAGTTTATCGTACTGGCTCTTATATTTATGTCTTTGATCCACTTTAAGTTACTTTTTATGTAGGGAGTGAGGTGGGGTCCTCTTTCATTTCTTTAGCTATAGATATCCAGTTCTCCCAACACCATTTATTGAAGAGACTATTCTAGTTCAGTGGATTTGGGAGCCTTGTCAAAAATCAATTAACCGTAGATCTGGGGGTCTATTTCCATAATCTCAATTAAATTCTACTGATCAATATGTCTATCTTTTTGCCAGTACCATGCTGTTTTGTATGCTATGGATTTATACTGTGCTTTAAAATCAGGAAGTGTAAGTCATCCCACTTTATTCTTTTTTAGGAAGTTTTTGGCAATTCTAGGCCTCTTCCCTTCCAAATAACTTTGGTGACAAGCTTTTTCAAACTGCAAAGTAGGTTGTTGTAATTTTGATTGGCATTACATTGAATCTATAGATCAGTTTGGGTAGAATAGACATCTTCACGATATTTGGTTTTCCTATCCACGAACACAGAATATCTTCCACGTATTTAGGTCCTCTTTGCTTTCTTTTAGCAAAGTTTTGTAGTTTTCTGTGTAGAGGTCCTTTACGTGCTTGGGTAAGTTTATTCCTAGAAATTTGATTCTTTTAGTTACTATTGTGAGTGGAATTTTTTCTTAATTGCCTCAGTTAGGTCATTGCTAGTATGACCTAAAAAACATTACTGATTTTTGCACAAGTAACAAAGATTAAAGCAGAAATAAATTAACTGAAGAACAAAAAACAAAAACGATAGAGAGAATCAATAAAACCGAAAGTTGGCTCTTTGAGAAGATTAACAAGGTTGATAAACCCTTAGCTAGACTGACAAAGTCAAAAGAAGAGGAGATGCAAATAAAATCAGAAATGAAAGAGGGATCATTCCTATGTGTCCCAAAGAAATAAAAAAAAAAAAACCATAAGAGGTTACTATGAGCAGCTGTATACCAACAAACTAGACAACTTAGAGGAAGTGAACAATTTCCTAAAAATATATGAACATCCCACCCTGATGCAAAAAGAAATAATAGACCTCAACAAACCAATCACAAATAAAGAGATTCAATCAGTCATCAAAAACCTTCATACAAAGAAAAGCCCAGGGCCAGATGGCTTCACAGAGGAATTTTTTAAAACATTCCAAAAAGAACTTACACCAATCCTGCTCAAACTCTTATAAAATACTGAAGGAAAAGGAACATTACCTAACTCATTTTATGAGTTTAACATCACTGTAATACCAGAACCAGATAAGATACTACAAGAAAGGAAAACTACAGGCCAATCTCTCTAATGAATACAGATGCAAAAATTCTCAACATACTTGTAAATAAAATCCAAAGGCACATTAAAATAATTTATACATCACGACCAAGTGGGGTTCATTCCCGGCCTGCAAGCATGGTTCAACATAAAAAAATCAATCAGTGTAATACAACACATTAACAAATCAAAAGGGAAAAAAATCACGTGATTTTATCAGTTGATGCTGAGAAAGCATTTGACGAATTCAGCATCCTTTTCTGATTAAAAAAGAATACTTCAAAAGGTAGGAATTGAAGGAAACCTCCTCAATATTATAAAGAACATAGGTGAAAAACCTACATCCAGCATCATACTCAATGGCAAGAGACTGAAAGCCTTACCCCTAAGATCGAGAATGAGACAAGGATGCCCACTGTCACCACTGTTATTCAACATTGTGCAAGAAGTTCTAGCTAAAGTAAACAGGTAAGAAAAGAAATAAAAGGCACCCAAATCAGAAAGGAAATGGTAAAACTCTCCTCATTTGCAGTTGACATGATCCTATATTTGGAAGATCCTGACAAATCCATGAGAGCTATTTGAGCTAATGCACAAATTCAGCAAAGCAGTGGAATTTTTTTTAAAGACAGCTTTGCTATCTATAGAATTCCTGGTTGGCAGTTTTTAGCTTTCAGCACTTTAAATTTGTCTTCCCACCATCTTCTTGCCTCCATGATTTCTGATGAGAAATTGGCCCTTAATCTTATTGAGACTCCCTTGTTGGGACTCCCTGGTACATGACACATTGCTTCTCTCTTGTGACTTTCAGAATTCTTTATCTTTGGCATTCGACAATTCGATAACAACATGGCGTAGTTTGGTTCTATCTGGGTATAAGCTGGAGTTCATTGAACACTTTGAATGTGTAAATTCATGTCTTTCATTAAATTTGGGAAATTTTCAGCCATTATTTCTTTAAATATTCCCTCTTCTGCTTTCTTCCATTCTCTCTCGCTCGCTCGCTCTCCCTCTCTCTTCCTCTTTCTTTCTTTCTTCTGGGACTCACACAAAGCATATCTTGGTACACATGATATTGTCACACAGGTTTCTCAGACTCTGTTTACTTTCCTTCATTCTCTCCTCTTTCTGCTTCTCAGACAGGATGACTTAAATTGCTCTATCTTCAAGTTCACTGCTTCTTTTCTGCCAGCTCCAATTTGCTGTTGAAACCCCCTAGACACTTTCTTATTTCTGTTTCCATGGTCTTCAGCTCTGTTTTGTTCCTTTTTATAATTTTGAGCCCTCTACTGATCTTCTCATTGTGTTCATCTATCATCTTCTTAATTTCCTTTAGTTCTTTGTCCAAGTTTTCCTTTAGTTTTTCGAGCACATTTTGGATTATTTTGTTTTTTGTCTGTCTGGAGTGTCTGAGGTCTGATCCCCTTGATCATTTCAAAAGCGTTAACTTTGTCTTTTGTCTAGGCCATTGCTTCCTGTTTCTTTGTATGTTTTGTAGCCTTCTTGAGACCTGGATATTATTATATTTTAATGCATTATTGCTGGAATTTAGACTCTGAGGTGTCTTTTCCTTAAGCTTGTATGCAGCTGGATTATGACAGAGATTTCCTTGAATGCCAGGAACTAACAAAAAAAAAAAGAAGAAGAAGAAAGAAAATACCTTTCCCAGTCTATGAAAATCGACCTGTGCAAGTGTTCTCTTTCAGAGCAATGTACAATGACTTTGGAGAATAACTCCAGGCCAAAGTGTAGGGGCTTCCCTGGTACTTTCTCTACAACCATCTTGTATTAAGCAGGCGCTTGTGACCCCAGGAGTTCCCCCATGTATATGAATACATATGTCCCTCTTCCCTAGGAAACAGTTTCCTCATGGCCCTGGGCACTGTACTGTGTGTCCTACAGCCAGCAATCCCTTACCCCAGGCAATGCAACTTGACTGCTGTCCCACAGCATACTTAAAGAGAGTTCAGTAACCATCTTCTATATACCAGGCAAGTTCTGGGATTGAAAGTCCCTTAAGTGACCACCAGATAGATTGGGCCAGACATGCATGCTCCCAGTATGTGCACAAATATTACTGTACACCCTCTGGAACCAGAACCAGGGATCCACACTGGGAACACCTGGCCAGCTGCACTACCAGTTGCTAAGAGAACGGAGGAGGAGTCAGCCTGGGACTCCTACCTTTTGTAAGTGACCTGTTTCTTACTTTGACACTTACCCTGTTACTGCAGTCCTTTAACTATTCTGGAGCTTTGAGAAAGTTGTATCTGCCAATTCTTGCTGGTGGTTCAGAGCTTCTGTAGGGAGAAGGAGGCCTGAAGCTTCTCACTCCAACGTCTTGATTGGGGTGGAGTCTTAATGGAAACATTTAATTTAGTCACTAGCTTTTCAAGGATTATAGGTAAAAAGAAAGATGTTTTATTTAAAAAAGAAAACTGTAAGCTACCACTTGTTAAACATTTATTATATGCCAAGTAGTATTTTAAGTGCTTTACATACCTATTTAATTCTCACCATCATGTAATAAGTAGATATTATGGTCACCATTTTAAAAATCAGCAGGTTACGATCTTGGCACAAATCCCACAAAATATAGCTATTGAATTAGGACTCAAAATCAGAGCTGTCTGATACCAAAGGCTGTGCTTTTCCACTACTTTATATTAAATCATTAAATCAGAATATTACTTTATTGGAAAGTGTCTCCCTTATATGAATCCTTCCTTTCTTTATTTTTTACCACTCTCCTCTGCTGTTTGAGAAAAGGTGAGTCCCTTTCCCCAACTATTTAGTTCATTTTGATCCCACCATAGCTGTAACAACTGTTTATAGCCCAGAGATAAACCTGATTTGACAAAACATATGCTTAGATTATCGTGACATAACCTTTGGAAATTAATAGGTGAATCATAGAAGGAGGCAAATGCTTTCTCAAACTGAGAATGAATTGTCTAACAAAAGTCTTCAAAAAAAAAAGCATTGTCATGATAGGCAATGTTTTTTTTTTTTTTGTCACTGGAGATGTTCAAGAAAATTCTGTAAATCATACCATGAAATACTATTTAGAAATTGAGTTTGATAATATTTGAGACCAAACAAAAATAAGACTCCGTCATCTTAGCATATACAGTATTGAAATTTGTCATCTACATACTTTCTATATATCTAGAAAATGTTTTCCTTCAGTCAGAAATAAATTGACTAGAAAGTAAATTCCTGCTGCCTTTTAGTTGTTTTTTTAGTGTTTAAAGGAGTTTTTTAAACCTTTTTGGACCTTTGAGATTTTCTTTTAGTCTCTTTCATTAATGTATACATTTAGTAGATATTTACTGAAAATTTGTTGTGAGCAAACCACTGTCTGATAGACTAGAGGTTGATAGAGAAATGAGAAAGACATAGTATAGAACCTGACTTTCATAACCCAAGAAGGAGAGAAATAAGACTAGGGCAAGACCATTTATAATAAGCAGAAAATAAATGTAATAAGGGAGTACAGACAAAGTGCTTTTAATAAGTCAGGGGTGTGAAAAACAAGACAAAATAATAAAGAAAAAGTAAAATAAATTCAGGGGTGTGAAAGATGGTTTCTACAGGGAAAGCCTGCTGAGAAGGCTTCATGGAGAAGGTGACATTTAGGAGTTGAAAGATAAGTGGGATTTAGTCAAGCTGGTGAGCCAGGGGGGACTAGGGTAAGAGTGTGAAAAAGAATATTCAAATGTACTAGCAAAGGCAAGGAACTGAGAAAGCAGGAGCCCCTTTATTTTGTTCCTATTTGAAACAATCATGATTTTAAACACTGACCTTTGCATGTGACTGTGGGGGAAAGGCTGGGTTAGCTAACCTCCCCAAGTCCCTCTCAGCTCTGCCATTCTCCATTCCCACTGGGGCCCTGTGTCTCCCAAAGGATAGGACATGTGTCTCCTCAAAGTCCTACTCCTTTATTGTTGTTTGATATCTTAGGCTCCTTGAATGCACTGATCACATCTCATTGATTTTATATCTACCAGCAATGCCTAACAGTGCCTGGCACAAAGGACTCTGTAACTGAGAACTGAAAGGAAAAGAAGAGATGATTTTTTGTGTGTGAACCAAGATATTTGCACCTTTCCTTATACCTTCTTAAAAGCGTGGCATCTGAAAATCCCAACAGAATCGTCCAGTTGCCCCCAGTTACTGAGACTGGGAAAGTATCCTATGCATTCCCCATTCTGTAGATATCTGCTAAATAATTTTGATTTCATGGGGGTTTTTCAGGATTTTTTATCACTATATGTAATTGCATTGCTTTTAGCTTCCATGTCAAATCAAAAACAGAATTTAGCTGTTGATTTCATACAAATAACTGGATATTTTCAACTATAAGATTGGACTTTCCAGCCTTCAGCACCATGGCCAGAGAATGCATGCATTTAATACTGTGATTTTTTAAAAACTTCCTTTTAAGTTGCCAATCTTATCTGCACTTTTTGTACAGAAAACTAGCACAGGATTAATCAAGTTCAGATGTATTCCTAATAATATTAAAAGGTAAAATAACCTCTAATTCTAATCCTAATTTTACGAGGTAGAGGTTTAGGATGCTTTTTAAAAATTAAGATTAAATTAACTGCCTTATTAAACGAAACCTGAGCTCAACTATTGAAATTCTCCATTACAGGAAATAATTTTTGGCAAAATTGTAATTTTACAATCACAGCTCACTGAACAGATTGAAGAAATCTAGATTCATTTGTCATCTATGGTTAATGAAATGCATAAGTCCAAATATTGCTGGTTTAAGTAACTTCATCTTAATGCAAGCTTCTTACTGTTACTACATAAATGAAAATATTCGGAAAAGATTGTAAAATATTAGTAGACTAGTGTTTGGGGATTTTCATATTAATTATATTCAATCAAATAGGTAAATAGCATAAAAGTGAAATTGTTTTTATTATTTTTTTACTACTTTCTGAAACTAAGAAATCATTCCAGAGCTACAAAGTTCTTATGCAATAAATCCATTGAGACATAAATCTCATGAGGAATTCGAAAAGAGAGCACATATGTCAATAGGATCTTTTGAAAGGTGTTGGGAAGTTCTCTTGTACCAAAACAACTCCTCAAATATCTAATAACCTAAATTTTCACCTAGTCAGATTCAAGGAATCATAGACTGGGAGAACTGGAAGAGACCACTGTGATTTCCTTTTCTCACTTTCCCTGACAGAATGAGTGAGGGACCACCCACAGTTAGAAATCATATTACCACAAGAGCGGAGATTAGTTCTGTAATGATGTATCTCCCAGACCAGGGTTTTGTATCCTCTACCATGCTGAAACAAGGAAGATGTCTTTAGCTGCTGGAGGCATTCACATAGGGAGGTGACAGATAGCACAGAGTGACCCTAGAATGAATGGAGCAGAATGAGGAGGACATAGGTCAGAAGGAACTGCCCAGAAATGTCTCAGTTCAACATAAAACATTACAAATTTAAGAATCAGATCATTGATGAGCATTTTTTTAGCAGAACAGATTGTCGTGTTCGCATCGGCTGTTACCAACCTCGGGTATTTGATTGTTTGTACAGCCCTTTGGCACATCCACTGCACCCAGATAAATCAGAGATTGAATTCAGGTGCTCTGGGTCAGCTGGCATAATGCCACCAGCTGACCAGGTTGCATGCATTAGATGCTCATGGTAACTCTTGAGACTTTCCAAAAACTAAATGGCAATGAGAACATTAGAGCGTAAGATAAATGTGTGCTCAATAAACATGGAAAATAATTAGGCTTGAACTCTTGAAAGGGGATTTGTTAAAGTAGTGATTCCATCCAATTCCCAGCCCACCCTGCCTCCTGCCTGCTTTACAAAGTTAGCCACAGAGGAATCCCAAGAGATCAGAGAGGTAATAAATATTCAAGTGATAATTTCAAACTACCTGCAAATTCTACTAAACCCACTTCAAATCTTTGAAAAAAAGAATAATGTAAGTTTTGCCCTGGCACTTCATAGTGAATTTAAGTAGAATTGGAAATTATAGAAGATGTAAAAAAATAAATAAAGGAACAAAGCAAATTAATCAAATTTCTTTATACACCAAAAACAAGGGTTATGTCAGGTTCTTTATAAATTTGCATTCTGATGAGCATTGGTCCTTATCTGCAGCTCTTGAAGGAAAAGGTGTCCAAACTATAACAAAATTAAGAAAGTATAGTGGAAAAGAATAAATTGAATTTTCACTTCAAGTTCTTTGCAATTATTGGAAGCTAGTCACATTATAGGTATCAGACAGGGTCATTCCCATTCGCCAAACAGCAAAATTCTGCCATTAGCTATTCTGTCATTAGCTACACCCTTTGACGTTCATCAAAGCTCTTCATAGCAATATTCAATTCATTGTCTTTATAATAATTCTCCACTAAATTAAATCAATACCAATATATTGCCCATCTGTTAGTGGTGTGCTAAAGATCATAAGTTGAAGTTTTTTATATCAGTACTTCAGTTAAATTACATTTTAAGGGGAATATGAAGATTGGGGATGAAAACTTCAAATTTTATGACATTAATTTTTTTCATATTGACTTTTTGATGACAATCTGAGGAAGCATAGAATCAGTAAAAAGGAGTGCATTTATTCATCTTCTATGTATATTTGCAGTGACAACTTGATTAAACAAGTCTCTAAATGTTTTCCTCAATCATGCAGGTTATAGGGATTTACAAATAAAATTGCAACACTTTGAAACCAAAGAATATTCCTCCACCCAATATCAATGAGACCATGATGCAGAAATGTGTTGTTTGACTTTTAAAATGCCAATAAGGTAAGGGCAGAGCAGTGGTGGCTCTAGGACAGAATTCTCACCTGCCATGCCAGAGACCTGGCTCGATTCCCAGAGCCTGCCCATGCCAAAAAAAATGAAAGTTCCTGAAGTAAGAAATATTTTCACCCCTCTTATGATCCTGTTCAAATCCCACTGCCTACATGATGCCTTCCTGTTCTGCCTGCACCCTAGCCAGTCTCTCCTTACACTGTACATAAAAAGAACAAACCTGAATCATATCTTTTAGAACTCCATCTTCTACCATCCTCGATTGTCTTCTAATTCCTTCCTACATCTTAGCCTTCCACCCCTACCTTCCCCACTCCTGGCTGGATGACAGTTCAGATCAGAGGTGTGTGGGCTGGAGTGAGGAATGGGTAGGATTTGTGGTGGGGGGAAAAGGTGAGAACCTCTTGACATGCATCTATTAAAGACACAATGGCCCAAGTGTTGAGATGTATTGCAACCTACCACTCTTCCTTTTTTTTTTAAGATGGAAAGAATACCAAAGTTTTATCCAGATTATTCACTTTTATTAAAAGTTATCTATTTTGTGCATGTTATAATACTCTGGAAGCAACCTGGAATTAGATGATATTAGGGAATTTTTCTCATTTCTTAGGAATGATAAGGGCAATGGGATCATGCAGAATGCTGTCCCAGGGGGCAGGTGACATGTCAGGCAGGCGCCAACTCACTCTCACATGGTTCAGAAAGAAACAACACACACATATAGCAAAATGTTAACAACTGCCGAATCTAGGTGGTAGGGATAAAGGTGTTACACTTTTTTTTTCCTTCAAATTTTCTGTGTCTGCAAGTTTTCATCATACAAGTTTAGAGAACAGTATAGGTTCATTTCAGAAAAATAAGAAAATACAAACGAAAGGAAGAATTTTTTTAAGTCCTTTGTCCTATTCAGGAGCAAATCATTTTTTAACAAGGCATCCTATATATTATCAGTCCCTTATTTTTTTAAAAAAAAAGTTGTAATTGTCTTCTTTTATATCACAACATCTTAAAAAAACTTTTCATATGAATAAATTCATTTCTAGAACATCATTTTCAATAGCCCCTGAGCATTTCATTATATGGATATTAAGGTCTTTTCTAATAGTCTGTGGTTACTTTTTCCCTAAAGTAAGACTAAGGAGAAAGAATAAAGCAATGGCCTTAGCTTGGACCGCTGACACCAGTTTCTCACACATGTTGAATGAGATTCACAAATAATTGGTCTTGAAACTAGCTGTTAAAATGATTAATATTGGGGAAATAGCCATTGTAGGGGGGGAAAAAAGAAAGAAATTGCATTTACTTGTCTGGACATCAATTGGAGCCTCCTGAATGAGCTCCGAGGCTCTGACACTCAGCTGTGGGTGATGGCTATGGGCATCACCTCTGAGCTCAGAAGAAATGCAGGATCTCAGACCCCACCAGACTCACTGAGTCAGAATCTGCATTTAACAAGTTTCCCAGGTAAATCATATGCAAATCTTTAAGTTCTCTTGAAGCTCTAATAATCTATACTTCTCTAGATAAGACCCTGAATATGTAAATATTAAACCTTTAAAGTACATAAATCTTTAAGTAACTATTATGTCAATGGTAATGGACCTCTCTCCACTGCTTTCATAAGGGACAGATCTCTAGGCTAAATTTGCCTCTTTTCCTTACCCATTTTGCATATGATTTTGACAAATGAAAACTTGCCATGACTTTCTCCAAATGAAAGCCTAGGAAAATGGGCTGAACCAATAAACTATCAATGTTTTGACTTTTATAGTATTTGGTGTAGTTATCTGTGCTTTGCAAATAGTCTTAGACGGTGAGCCAAAAAAAGGGAAAAAAATGAGCAGTTGGAAATAAACCACTTCTGCATATTAGAAGCAGATGATGTTATAGGACAGGGGAGGGAAGTAAGGAAAAGAAAGGAATAAGGGAACCCACCCTTAGAGTCACTCGACTGAAAGGTGACTGTTTTAGTTTGTTAAAGCAACTGGAATGCAATATACCAGAAACAGCTTTTAAAAGCGAATTTATTAAGTTGCAAGTTTGCAGCTCTAAGACTGTGAAAATGTCCCAATTAAAACACCAACAAGAGGTTACCTTTACTCAAGAAAAGCTGGTGCCATCAGGAACTTCTCTCTCAGCTGAGAAGGCTTCCCAGAGAGCATTTTCCTTCTGCATCTCCATAGATCTCTGGCTGTGTGGGGTCTGTTGGTTCTGAGTCTTTTCCAAAAGGGTTCCCTGTTAAGGGGCTCCAGTAAGTGACCCCACCTAGAATAGGTAGAAACACATCTCCTCGGAAACCACCTAATCAAAAGGTATGACCTACAATTGTGTCTGTCACATCTTCATGGAAACAATCAAAAAGATCTCACCCATCCATATTGAATCAAGGTTTAAGAACATGGTCTTGCTGGAGTACACAAAAGCTTCAAACTGGCACAGTGACTAAATTGAGACCCTGGTGTAAACTGAAACACTATGGATGAGCTATTTGTATCAACTAGACCCTATCATGTGGGCAGCACTATTATTTTAGAAGAGTTCCCATCAGCTAACAAATTCCTGACCCATGTATTAGTTCAAATATATTATATTGGAGGAAATGACATCTTCTGACACCACCACCCTTAAGTCACTCAATAAAGAACTCTAGAAAGATTTTGTCAAAGAAAAGCTCTTAGCCATAATGACAACATAAAGTCTACAAGCCTCCTAGAAATCGTTCCTATCCCGTCTACACACATCTTCCCAGAGCTGAGTGTGAAGCAGGTGAGAAGAGAACAGGAGGCTTCCCTGTCCTAAAATGAGGAGCCTGTGTCCTCCTGGGCTATACCACTGTCATGTTCCTAGTAGGTCGTCTCATCACGAAGTCCTGGACTGCCCCTCATCCTTCCAAATCCATTGTTAATTTTATACAGCTTACTACAGCTTGACTCCCTGAAACTTGGCCCAGTTCTCTCTCCTCCCCACAATGGTGAACCATTACAGAGAAGCCAGATAACGGTGCTGTGTAAACTCTGTGGAATAACTTTGGAATTTTGCTTGGGCAAATGAAACTTAACAGAGAAATGGGCCCAGGCTATACATAGTAGTAAGAAAAGTATTCCAATTGATTCCTAAGTAGTTTTGAGGATTGTGTGAGTTGGGATTTATTTCCAAAATGTTGATTCCGCTTAGACTAGACTAAGGATTGGGCATAAGAGAAGGGAAAAGGGAAAGATGTGAAAGTAAGGAGGTGCTTGGACATGGTAGATGTGTTTTTCCTATACTTTTCTTGCACAAAGTCTTTTATTTGCCCAGTCTAAGTCCAGAAGTGGTCCCAACTATCTTTCTTTAATTTGTTAAATCCCTTCCAATGATACAACTAAATTATTCCCTTTTTTAAAAAACTGCCATTTAACTAAATAGAATCAGACAATTTAGGAATAATTTTTAGATAACACAGATTCTTCATGCCTCATTAAACCAGTGATGTTCTTACTCATGGCAGACTTCAAAGTGTAATGTTGTTGTTACAAATATTTCCAATAAATCAATTGTCTGGCAAGTCTAATGTGGTGTCGATGTAATGTGGTAATTGTGACTTTTTTGTTGACTCCCAAAGGATCGACAGGTTGGTGGTGTTGGTGGGGGTTCCTGGCAGTGGAAGGAGCACAAACCTGGAAAAGAAGAGAGCTGGAGGCTCTTCTGAATTGTGCCATTATTATAGTGTGTGACGTTTTTCTGCATCACTCCATTTCTTTGTATATAAAATATATTTCATAGCAATTGCTATGCTATAATTGGCCACAGCTCACTAAAGGTTATTCAGTTGATTCAAATGAGATAACAGATATCAATGTGTTTTTCTAAAGATTAAGGCAGTAACATCTTAATAGAGTTAATGAACATCTTTTGAAATTAATAAGAAAATAAGACACACTAAATTTCTTTTTTATCCATGCATGCTTTCTTATCTTCTAGCTCATCTTAATATCAGCAATAAAACAATGTTCATGCTCTAGCAAGAAAACTTCCTGGAGTATATAACACCTTTCTAAACTAAATTTTTCCCAATACCCCAGGATATCCTTCTCATTGACTTTTAGTCTCCCTTGGATGTTCCCTCGTGAATTAAAAATGGAGCAGATAAAAGAAAAATTTAATTGTGTGACACTTTCCTCAAAATAATTTTATAGTTTTAATTACCAGTAAAGAGAAATAATAGCTTTTGCTCTTTGTAATTTATTCCCTTTGTATGATGCTTTTTGCTTTTGTTTTTTAATTGACACTGTTTAAACCTTTTTTTTCCAGTTCTTGGTAAAATCAGGAGTGCTGTTGGGAGTGCTCAGCTTCTTATGTCCCAGAAATTCCAGCAATTTTATTGGCTTTGCCAACAGAATATGGTAAGTGAATCCTCAGATAATCTTAGTTCTTTATAAACAAGGCGATGAATATCTGTTCTGTACATTCTCACCTTTTTTTCTTTAAATTGTTAAAAAGTGCCTGTAAGTTGGAAGAATATTTAATGGATTTACAATAAAGGGTACTCCCCAGCTTTGGGGATAGTTGGGTTTCAGGGCTCTCATCTCAAAGTACAACCAAGGTGGGGAGACTGCAAGGGAGGGTGGCCTTTTGATGGAAGAGGGAGCAGAAATTGGGAAGGAAGAGGAAAATTTAGAGAAGTGTGGTTTGAGTTTGTAGCTCTGAAACTAGATATTCTCCCAGAGAATGTTAAAAGGGGATTGGAAAATTAATTGTAATTATGGCTATTCTGTCTCAGTTTGCTAAAGCTGCCAGAATAAAATATGCCAGAAGTGGGTTGGCTTTTAACAATGGGGATTTATTAAGCTACAAGTTACAATTCTAAGGCTGTGAAAATGTCCAAATTAAGATATCAACAAGAGGATACCTTCTCTGAAGAAAAGCTGCTGTCGCATGGTGAGGCGCCTGGCCTGAGTCAGCTCATCCTTCTCTCCTGGGTTCAGCTTCTGGTTTCAGCGGTTTTCTCTCTCAGCTCCTATGGGTCCTTTTTTCACATCTCTCAAGTGTTTCTCCCTAACATCTCTGGGCTTTTGCTCTTTGATCCTCTTCACAAAGGACTCCAGTAAGGGATTAAGACCAACCTGGAAGGCGCTGGAAAAACTTCATCAAAAGGTCCCACCCACAATGGGTCTACACTCATAAGAATGGGTTAAAAGAACATGGCTTTTCTGGGGTGCAGCTTCAAACCAGCACAGTCACTTATAAAGAAAGTGATCTGAGGAGACTTAAAAACATGCAAACTGCATTTAAAGAGATTAAGAAGAGATGTTAGAAATGATTTAAGCTTAAAGGCTTTAAATTTTACAATCCAGAGTGAAATGAATATACCATGAACCTGATGTTAGTTAATACAATTTTGCATTAAATTTGATTTTGATCTTCCTTGCAATCAAAGAAAAAGAAAAATCATATCTATGACATATTACATAAATATTATATACATATGTAACACTGTGTATATATAACATTATGTGTAGGTGTGCATATATATTTATATATAGTTTTCTTTTTATATATATTCCCAATGAAAATTTACATCATTCACTCATCTTTATCATTGTATTTAGAGAAATAACTAAATAGTATTCAAATTGTCTACAATTTTTTTTTTTTAATTTGCATATGGGCAGGAGGCACCAGGGATCGAACTCCAGACCTCCAGCACAGCAGGTCGGAGCCCTGCCTGCTGAGCCACGGCAGCCGCCCAAATTGTCTACAATTTAAAAAGTATCGTCCACAGTTTACAGAAGCACTGATAGTTGCTGGAGGTTTTAGATAGGTACTGTTTTAAGTCACAGAAATGAGTCTAGAAAATACAAATTTACAGACCGCATATTGATTTTTCCCAGACCAAACATTTTCAGCAAAATACAGAGACCTCTGGTAGGCCTCTTATAGCAGTGGTGCTCAGTGTTTTGGTGTTGTTTCATTTTGCTCTTTGATTCATGAGGAGATGTGAGTATATGGAATGCTCTTATGTGTCAAAAAAATAAAATAAAAAACCCTCAAGAACATCAGAACTGCCAATTCATCTACTTTACTTGGTAGCATTTGATATTACGTTTTCTCCTAGTATTTTCCATTTAACCCCATTAAAGTTCAGCATAACTTCGGAAGCATTACCAGCAACACGTCACCAAGGAATTAAAGTTAGAGTCATTTAAAGAGTGGGAGAAAGAAGGTTTTGTATTCCTTGGGAAAAAAAAAGCAAACAAGCATATAGCTGTATAAACCTTGAATTATCATATAAACTATAAACGTTCTGGCCTCTTCCAAAACATCTCTTAAATTATCTTTAAGTAGATCATTGGTTTAGGCTCTTACAGAGCTCTGTACTATATTATGCAGAGTCTGGTCAATGTAGATAGTCGCTGTCCTTTTAGATCTCAGACTCGAAAGCGTCATACATATAAGCATCAGCATCCTATGCAAGCCTAAATAATGTTGATTTTCCCTCTCCCAGAAGGAGGTAAAATAAACCTAAGAATTATTTATCCTAATATTTTTATGCCTTTTATGAACTTCAGATTACATTTTATTGATAAGCTTAAAAAAATCCTTTTGAGTTTTGAAATATTTAGCTTAGCTACTTACTTTTCTTTTGGCTTCCCACCAGGATTAGAACAACAACAAAAAAAAACTCA